>PISX010024418.1:0-27914 GCA_004024625.1 Mellivora capensis
GGCCCCACAGAGCTCCAGAGAAATCTGCTCTGGCATAGGGATGATGCCTCCTTGCATGGCATACCCCGGGGAAGCTGTGATTTTAAGCTCCTGGACCTGCTCACAGGCCCTAGCCAGCCTGCAGCCCACTGAAGAGAAAAAGTCATGCACCAGGAGGACCTGTCTGGGTGGTAAGAAACCAGGGATTGGGAAAACAAGCCCTCCTTTTTGAGAAGGGCAATGCAACATCAAAAGGACTGGTTGTAAAGTCAAATGGTCCCAGGTCTAATCCCCTAATAAGCGGCAAGTGGGATGTGTTCACTCAACGAATATCCATGTATTTGGAGACAATGACAGTCCAAGGTCATGCGATGTAAGTAAAATGCCAAGCATACAGCCTGGCACTTACTGTATAAGAAATCCAGGAACTCCAGATGGATCATATAGGTGTCACCAGCCCGTGGCTGTCTTGTCCAAAGGGACAGTAATATGTCTGCAGGAAACCAGGCTTGGAGACAGCCTTTGTGCTCCAGCCCTGTCACCAACTGGCATGCAACCCTGCATAATTACCCCCTGTGATGTTTCCTTTTACGGGTCTACTTGACTGGGCCACTGCGTGCACAGACTTTTCGCCAGACATTATTCTAGGTCTGTCTGTGCGGGTATTTCTGGGTGAGATGAACATTTGAATCAGCAGACTCAGTTAAGAAGATTGCCCTCCCCAGTATGGGGAGTATGGGTGGGCCTCGCTCTGTCAGCTGAAGAGATGAATAGAAGAAAAGTCTGTGTGTTAAAGGAATCTTCTCCCTGCCTGACTGCTTGAGCTGGGATATTAGTCTTTTTCCAGCCTTCAAACTTGGACGGAAACAACAGCTTTTCTTGGATCTCAAGCCTAGCAGCTTTCAAGCTAGAAATGTATCATTAGTTCTCTGGTTCTCTGGCCTTCAGATTCAGATGGAAATGACACATCGGCTCTCCTGGGTCCCCAGCTGGCCAACTGCAGATCCTGGGACTTCTTAGCCTTCATAATTGTGCAAGCCAATTCCTTATATCATCTATCTGCCTATGTTCCTCTGGTTGTTTTTCTGGAGAACGCTGACTAATAGGCTCCACTTCCCTAATTCTGTTTCTTCCTCTGGCAATTGATAATAATCAGCCCTACTTAGTGGAAATTACAGTATACATTGCAGTATATACAATGTATTTTGCTGAGTACTATGAAATGGATAAGTACAGATGGCTGGGGAACCCAAAGGAACACATGATCCAGGCTTAAAGAATATCTTCTTACAGGAAGAGAGTTAGTTGATACCAGAAGAGGGTATGGAAAGGAATTTCAGGAAGATAGAACAGCATGTGCAAAGGCCCTGTGGCCTTCTCGGGACACTGACCATAGCTCAATATGTCCAATGCCAAAGCACGGGCATTTTTGCATCACATTCATAGCTTGGCGTTTGTTTTAAAGGCAATGAGGAGCCACTGCAAATTTTTTAGGCACAGCAGTGACATAAATCTATGGGACTTTCAACAATTCATTTTGGCCTCTCGGAGTATCAGTCTCTTATGACTAACATCAAATAATTCCACCCGCCTCACTGCATTTTTGTAAAGCTCAGCTTGAAGCTATGTACCATGAAGGCCCTTGTAAATCATTGAGTGCTTGGCAAACAGGAGGAAGGGTTATCGGCCAATAAGTCCATATTGTTATATCAACTTCAAGGCGTTTGTGTCCACGGCAGTTTCTGTAACCAAAGCCACAAGTCAAATAAGATATGCGGGAAGAACTTACCGAGCAAACCCCAGAGCTTTTGTTTAAAGGCCGAGATTTGTTGGGGTGGCTCCGTCGGTTAAATGCCTGCCTTCGGCTCAGGTCATGATCCCAGGATCCTGGGATCAAGCCCTGCATCGAGCTCCATGCTCAGCAGGCAGTCTGCTTCTCCTTCTCCCTCTGCCTGCTGCTTCTCTGCTTATGCTCTCTCTCTCTCTAATAAATAACTAAAATCTTGAAAATTAAAAAAAAAAAAAAAGGTAGAGATTCGTTAGTTGCTTCCCTAGGTACCTGTATTAATCCGGGTCTCCCAAAAAAACATGCTAAAATGGGGTTAAACGTGCACAAGATGTATTAGGGGAAATGGAGAGGGAGCCCAGAGAGGCCAAGAGAAGCTGGGAGAGCCATCACCTTGATACAGGTCAGATGCCAGGTGAAGTGTGGGGAGGAGGAAAGAAAGAAGGGTGTGCGGGAAGATCTCACACTGCAATGCAAAGACATTCCGTAAGGTCCCTGGGGAGTCCTTGAGCCAGAGGCACCTGCAATGGGAGGCCTGTGTCTCTGGGGAATGGGCCTGCCTTAGTATTCCTTCCCCACTCAGCCTCTGGCTGGGAACAGCCCCAGGGAAACATGACCTCCACACCAATAAGACAGTGGGTTTCAGAGCATAGCCACTGAGGCCCCCATCCATCATGTTTCCTGTAGCCAGAGGTCTGTTCTCCACAGTCTGCATTGCCCTTCTTGTGACCACACTTCTGAACTGCCTTAGAAATCCGACCCCTTTCTGCTCTCGCTCCACAGGACTCAAATCTGAGACATTCTGAGCATCGCCGTCTCCCAGCTGCAAGGCTGGTGTGTTCACTGGCATGTGACCTGCGCTGGCCCAATTAAAGTGAGGTTCAGGGTTTCAGGAAGACCACCAGGGAAAACATGCCGATTTCTTCTCTCTGGGTCTGAACGTAGAAGGATAAAGTCCAGGAGTTGTGGCAGCCCCATTGGCCACATGAGGAGGGCCCCCCTGAGAGAGGCCACACAACCAGAGAAAGGGAAATTACACAAAGAAGATAGCTTGTGAGCTCTTTTTTTTTTTTTTTTCCAGACACCCCTGACTGTTCAATTTTTTCAAATCTGTGTATTCACACTTTTTCTTTTTTTAATTTAAGGGCTCTACTGAGATATAATATGCAATAGCCAGCACAGACTTAAAAAGTACAATTTGAGATTTAAATGTATATATACACCAGTGAAATCATTACCACAATCAAGATAAGAGCATTATCCATCCCCCCCAAATTTCTTTCCACCTGTCCTAATCCCCCCAACCCCTTGCCTTAGGCAATCACTGATCTGCTTTCTGTCACTAAAGATAAACTTTACATTTCCTGAATTTTATTTAAAGAATCACACAGCATATACCTTTTTTTTTTTTTTTGGTCTCACTTCTCCCACTCAGCACAATTATTTTGAGATTCATCTGTGTTGGGTGTATCAACACTTCATTTCTTTCTATTGTTAAATAGCATACCATCATATGGATATCCCAGTATGTTTAACCATTCATCTGTTGATAGACCCACAGTTGGTTCCAGTTTAGGGCTCTTACCAATAAGGTTGCTACAAGCATTGGGTGCAAGTTTTTATATGGATATATGCTTTCATTTCTCTCAGGTAGATACCTAGGAGAACAACAGCTGAATCGTACAATAGGCATAATTTATTTTTTTTAAGACTGCCCAACTGATTTCCAAAATAGTTGTGCAATATTCCATTGCCAAAGGCAGCATCTAAGAGTTACAATTCCTTCACTCCTTGTCAGTGCTTGGTAGCATCGGTCTTTGGAATTGTAGTCATTCTACAGTTGTGTCGTGGTATCTCGTGGTTTTTTTAGCTTAATGACGAATGATGTTGCGCATATTTTGTTACGATTCTTTGGCATCCCCATAGCTTCCATGGTGAGCTGTCTGTTTAAATAGTTTGTCTATTTTTAATTGGATTATTTTTTTCCTTATTATTAAGATTTGAGCATTCTTTATATATTCTGGGTACAAAGCCTTTATCATATACACGATCTGCAAAATTTTGTCTTCCAGTCAGTGGCTTGTCTTTTCATTCTTGTAACAGTGCCTCTGAAGAGCATGCAATGAACTGAGTGTTTCTGTTCCCTTAAAATTCGTATGTTGAAATCCTAAGCATCAAGGTGATGGTATTAGAAGGCGGGATCTCTGGGAGGTGATGAAGTCAGGAAGACAGAGTCCTGTTGAAGGGGATTAGTGCCCTTACATCAGAGAGCCCAGAAAGCTAGCTCCCTCTCCCCTCTTACAGTGGGAGGACACGAGAATGTACAATCTATGAATCAGGAAATGGGTCCTCACCAGACACTGAATTTGTTGGCACCTTGATCTTGGACTTCCAGCCTCCAAAATGGTGAGAAATAAATTTCTGTGGTTTTTAAGCCACCCAGCCTGTAGTACTTTGTTACAGCAGCCCCATCAGACTAAGAGCAGAAGAGTTTAATTTTGACGTAAAGTCTAATTTGCTCATTTTAGATCATGCCTTTATGTCATGTCATGTCAACAAATGTTTTGCTTAAACCAAGGTCACAAAAGTTTCCTCTTATGTATTCTTCTGGAACAGAGTTTCTCTACTTTCATACTATTGATATGTTGGGCTAGATAATTCTTTGCTGTTATTAATAATTCATTGCTAAACTCACTTATTAGATATAGTAGCTTTTTTGGCAGATTCCATAGGATTTTTTACAGAGATGATCCTCTTGTCTACAAATGAAGATCACTTGCTTCTTCCTCTCCAATCTGAGTGGCTTTTATTTCTTTGTCTTGCCTGACACTCCAAACTGTGTGAGCTATGATGTCAGTCCAAAGAACATCAGGATCAACAACAATTTAATTTATTTGATCAAAGCAGAGTACAGAGACATAGGATCTGGTCCCATGTGGATACATGGGCTCTGAATTATTCAAATTCTTCGATTGGACCGTTGTGCCGAGGATGTCTATCATCGTGACTGCCCAGCCACAGAGCCTCAGAAAGGCAAATGCCTCTCCCTCATACCCTGATTAAGAGATGGCCCCGAGGCAACCTTGATCTTGGCCCAGGGCTAATTGGACCACACCTGACTAGACCCACTTTATCTGATCCTATAGACTGGCTGATGACACAGGCCACAGCCTCCTGAGAGAGAGATGAGCGGGATCACTCACAGTCTCCCTCTGGGAAGTGCAGACTGAGGTATATCCAGAGACCAAAATAGTCAGGGGCATTATAGTAGCAGGGTGGGTCTCTGGCGAGGGAGGCTCTGACGGACCAGGAGCAGGAAGAGACTTTGGGAAAGCAAAACAGAGGGTGAGCGGAAGGCACAGTGTGAGTGGAGAAGAACCCAAAGAAAAGAAGCCATGCCCGAAGAAAAGCCAGCTAATTCCTAAAGCAACTTCAATTCCCAAATGTTCCCATTCCATTTCCAGCTGCAATTCACATGTATCCCTTTTGGAAATAACTTTTTTTCTCTTCTGAACAGAAAAAAAAATCAGCACAGAAAAAGATCAGAAAAGAATGTAAAAATAACCCTCATTCTCAACTCCTCACACTGCTTCTATATATATCCCTCCCTCACCCCCCCCACCCCCCCGCCAAATAAAACTGAGATCATAGTATCCACTACCCTGTTTGGTTTCTTTCACTTAACAATGTATCATAGATTTTTTGCCATTCAATACTCTTCTCAAATATGCTTTTAAATGATTTTTAAAAAGATTTTATTTATTTATTTGACAGAGAGATCACAAGTAGGCAGAGCAGCAGGCAGAGAGAGGGGGGGAAGCAGGCTCCCTGCTGAGCAGAGAACCTGATGTAGGGCTCCAGGACCCTGGGATCATGACCTGAGCCAAAGGCAGAGGCTGAAACCACTGACCCACTCAGGCGCCCCGCTTTTAAATGATTTTATTTGAAGGATATGCCGTCATTAATTTATGTAATTCCTTGTCATTAACAATTAGGTTTTTCAAGGTTTTTTGTTTTTTCCTTTGCTTTTACAAATAATGTTGCAAAGAACACAGCTGTAGCTGTCTTCAAACGTGGTTAAGTGATTATCCTCTTATAATAAATGATTAGAAGGCTAATTGCTGGGTGAACGGGCATGCACATCTCTTAAATCTTTTGATAGATATCATTACATTGCACTCCAGGAAGGCTGCAAAAATTTATATTCCCACCAGTAGTGTATGAATGTGTCTGACCCAAGTTGTATTTTCATTGATTGTACCAAGTCTTGGACACCATATGGCCACTGTCTGGCTAGGTGTCTTGGTATACAGCAGGCACTCAATCTGTGCTTGATGGCCCAAACTTAAGTCACAAGGAGTGATTGAAGAATCTTGTTTCTTTCAAGTTCAGTTGATGATGGCTCTTGTATTTTCTGCAGCCACCACCTAGCCCCAACACACTTCCCGGCCAGGTCTTCTCTGGGAAAACCATTTTTAATTTCATCAGAGAATGTGGAACCCTTGGGCAGAGACCCTCCCATCTTTGAGTCCACGGCCGCCTAAGAGTGGAGCCTATCCTTTCTTCTCCACAACCCATGACCGGGTAGAGAAAGACAGAAGAAAATAAGACAGATGGAGGGCTCATTAAAACAATCAATTATTTTGATGCATTTGGACATGACAAAGTACACCGGGGCATGTGGGTTTTTAATAAGGCCTGTGCCGGGAGAGCAGCCGCAGGACCGACTGGCAGAGAATGAGACATTGCTTTCTAGAAGGCACCTACTGTGATAATGTTACCTGACGTTTATGCTGTGGCAGAAAATAGACATGGAATCAGAGAACGTTAAATCTGAGATAATGGGTTTTTTAATTGTTTTCAAATTTTGGATGAGCATTTTAATTGAAGTGGTTGGGAGGTTAATATAACTTTTGTATTTGATTATCTGGCAAGAAGAGGGGGAAATGAAGAAAAGTGGGGTAAATGGAGGTAGTATTTTTTTTAAACAAAACCTCTCATAACACATAACATGATAAATTCCATTTTTGTACAATCATTTTCATTATACGTGGCAGAAGTAAAATGATTTCTGTACATAATTAGTGCCAAGATTAGAGAAATGCTAACAGCCTGAGGTTCCAAGTTAACCCTCTGCCTGCTGGGAAGAAGAAATGTTCCTTCTCTCAATTTTTGTTAAGCGTTAAGAAGGATCTGGTATTTTGGAGCGGCCACTGTTGACAAACACAATGCCAGCCAACTTCCATATTTTCTTTTCCTGTCTCTCACCAAGTCATGAGAGGTCTTATTACTCTTATTCTACAGATGAGGGAAATGTGGCTCAGAAAGGGTAAGCGACTTGCTGAAGGTCACACAGCAAGTAAAGCTCTGACCCAAACCTAGCTGACTCCAAGGTCAGCATCCCATCAGAATAACAGAGGGGAGGGCCCGCAGCCTGGGTTCAGATCCCCCCCTCTAGGTCCTCTGTGACTTTGGGCTTTCCTTACTCAACTTTTCTGAGCCCCCAATTTCATCTTCTATCAAATAGTAATAATAATAGAAAATTATGATAGCACTTACCACCTGGGCTTTGTATTTCCCTTTGTTTTTGAGGATTTCCTGAGGTAATGATTACTAAAGCCCTTAGTGTGGTTCCCAGAATAGGGCAAGTAAACAGTGGCTGTTAGTATTAACAGGAATCTGCCTGTCTCTGTATAAAGCATCTACCTATTTTCTAGGTCCTTTAGGGAAAAGAAGTTTCTGAAGGCATCGTTTGCAACCTGGGAGAGTTTACAGTCTGTTGAGATGATGGACCAGATTCCCCAGATTTCCAGGCAGGTCCTGTCTGGTGAGTGGACAGGAGGTTGGCAACCAAATATCCTTCCCCCAGTTTTTCTAGAACGTCAAATAGTTTGTTTTATCATCAAAACATGCCTGCCCCTACCCTACCCTCATGAACTGCGTGGATCTCAATTCTTCATTTTGGAAAAATATGATCCTTTTCTAGGTGATTCCAGGCTGGCTTACTTTAACGAATGGCTGTTACAGACAGAGGCATAGTGCCAATGCTCTATTTCGAATATTCTGTTCTATTAGATATTCTATCGAGTATCTTTTGCCATTTTGGATGGGGGTGGGGAAATGGGCATTAGGGGGCCTGGGTCTTTTATGTTGCAGGAGAAAAGGGAATACTAGGGGGCTTGAATGCACAAGAGATGGCCTGGGGCAAATCACTTAACCTCTCTGAGCTTCTGTCTCTTTCCCTGCAAACGGGGACAAGAGCTGAGCTCAACACCCACCTGGGACACACGGCTTTCTTCAGTTCCCAACATACGACACATGCACCTTCCCTCTCTTTCCTTCCCTCTCTCTCTCTCTCTCTTTCTGCTGAGCTCTGGGATCTGTTTTGGTCACACCCAGGGAAGCAGGATGAGGTTAACTGGGGAGGAAGAGGGAGTGAATGGAACCCAAGGCTGGAATGAGCTCCTAGGTCACGAGAGGGAGTGAGGGCCAGCCAGAAGCTGATAGAAACATACATGGGAATCTTTGTGCCACATGGGTACAGGCGGAATAGTGGAGGCCTTTCTCCTTATCACTGCAGGGGATGACACCCCTGAGATCATCAGCGTTGCAGTGTCTCCCTGGCGCGGACACTGGTATTCATGTAATGAGCACAGCAGGGGCCGTGTCCCCACTACGAGTGGCTTCAGGGACTGAGGACATGTGGAACCAGAATGGAATAGGACAGCCTCACGGTATGTGTTGGGTGCACCTGCCTTTTGGGCTTCTGGGCACAATTGGGAGTTGGAGAACACACGACAGGGGCCTTCCATCCTGCGTGAGCAGGCTGGGACTCATTACAAGCCAGGATGGATATGGAATCCCACCACTTCTCACCAGCCCCAGTGTTGCCCCCTGGTCTGAGCCACCATTGTCTGTCATCTGGATCCTTGGAAGAGCCTCCTGACTCGTCCCCTGCTCCCTCTTTTGCCTCCCAGACTCTTCTCCACACAGCTGCCAGAAGAACTGTTAAACCCAAGTCAGATAGAATGACTTCTCAGCTCCAGACTCTGCAGTAGATAACCATTTCATTCAGAATAAAAACCAGAGTCCTTACAATGGCCATGAGGCCCACATGATTCAACATCTCTGCCTTTTCTGCTCCCATCTATCATTAGTCTTCCCCTCACTTAGCTCCTGAGCACTGGCTTTCTTTCTAATCTCCAAACATACCACAGGGCCTTTGCCCCTGCTATTCTTCTCTTCTTGTTATACTCTTCTCCAAAATTTGCACATGGCTTATTTTTTGTCTGTGATATTATAATTTATAATAAGAAATATATATTTGGTCTTCATCATTTCTGGCACAGAGCTCCTAAAACGCTTGGAATGTCCTAAGTAATGAGAGGGATACAGGTGTTTTTGTCATGTTAATGAGTGGCTTTTGGATGTCTCTACCCTCCACCTAAGGATGCTGGCTGGTTGCCAGGAGAACCAACCCTGTGATTAGAGGGTTAGAAAGTTCAGTCCCACCCATGACCTCCCAGAAGAGGAGAGCTGAAGTTTGAATCAATCACCAATGGCCAAGGCGTGGATCAATTGTGCTTATGTCATGAGGCCTCCATAAAAATCCAAAAGGAGAGGGTTCAGAGAACTTTGGGGTCAGGGAACATATGCAGATTTGGGGAGAGTGGCATGCCTGGAAAAATCATGGAAACTCCACACCTTCTCCCCATACCTTGCCCTATGCATCTCTTCCTGCTGGCTGTTCCCTCAATTATATCTTTTCATAACAAACCACTGATCCCGTAAGTGAAACATCTTTGAGTTTTGTGAGTCGCACTAGCACCTTAATCAATCCCAAGGAGGGGTTCTTGGGAACGTTGGGTCTATAGTCAGCCCACTGGAAGTACAGTTAACAAACTAGGCTTACGCCTGGAGTCCAGCGAGGGGGTTGGGGGGCAGTCTTGTAGGACTGAACCTCTAACCCATGGGATCTGACGCTACCCCTGGTAGACAGTGTCAGAATTAAGTTGAATTCTCAGATGCCCTCCTGGTTTCTGTGAATCGCGTGGTGGTGTGGGGAAGCCATGTTGGAATTGCCACAGAAACCCAAATAATTGGCTTTTTTCAGGTCTTTGCTCAAAAGTCACCTTTTCAAGGGAGGCTTTTCCTGACCATGGTTCTTAACATTGCAAGCTCACCCTACCCATCGCTGGCCACCCCCATCCCAGGCTTTCTCGTTCTCTCTTCATCTGACACAGCAGGTGGACTTACTTGTTAGCAGCTGTGGACCCATAGCCTTTGAGAACACAGAGTGTGGTCTTTTGGTCTATCTGCTCTTCAGCAGGGTCCCCAGCACCTAGAACAGTGCCTGCCATACGCTGGGTGCCCAGGAAAAGTCTGTTGAATGAATAAAGGAAGGTATGAATGAATACAGAAAGTGTGACCTTTCTGATCATCACAGGGCAATGAGGCCTGACACAGGCGGGCTAGGCTGCCCCTTGGATCATCAGAACATCAGCTGGGCTAAGGGGCCTGAATGTGGGTGCATAGTAGGCACTCAGTTAGTGGGAAGTATTATTCTCCCCGTCATTGTTATTGTCCCTCTGTCCTGGACACTCCCTGATCCTATCCTCTCTGCACAATATTCCCAGCCCCCCTTACCCCTGAACTTGTTCTCTATGGGTCTCCTCTCCTTGTTTATCAGTTCCTAGCAGCCCTTCAATTTTCCTCTCTTACAGCTACTCAGGGAAGCAGGCCAGCCCAGTGGGCTCCTGGGACCTCATTCTGTGTCTCCGCTGGGTCTGCCTTGCTCCCTGGGAAAGCGAATCGTTGTGAATCACTTCCTCCCTGGGCCAGAAACCCAAAGCATCCTTGACAACATGCACTGGTGCTGGCTACCGACAGACCTTTTCAGAAGGGACAAGCTTCAAATCAATTTTCATTTCTTCCAGGAGAGGGAGAAAGGCTGTTTGGTGACCCAGGGGGCCCCTGTGAGCCTCCAGCAAGAAATCACTTTGGCTTCTACTTTTCTGCTTAGGTGAGCTGCCGGCCTCTCTGCAAACTCGGATCTTTCTCCAAATGATTCACAGAAACAAATGCTCCCCGAAGGCAGAGGCAGGCCCACGCCTGTGTGCCGTATGGGCATCCTGAAAGAGAGCAGCCTTATTACTTACATTTAAGACAATCACTAAGTAATGGTGGTAATCATGAGCCCTCACAAGCACTAACCAAGTGCCAGGCCCTCAACTGGTTAATAGTTGCTTATTTAACCCTCTCCACACCCTTGGTGGGAGATACTAGTTCCACTCTATAGAGGAGGAAAATTGGGCACAGAAAGGTTCAATAACTTGCCCAAGGTCACACAACTAATGAATGGAGAAGCCAGGATTTCAACCAAGGCAGTCTGGCTCCATTACTGAACATGTATTCTATGGCCAGACCCTGCTGGGTGCTGGGAATGCAGGAAGGAAAAACAGATGACACAGTCCCGGGGCACCTGGGTGGCTCAGTGGGTTAAAGCCTCTGCCTTGGGCTCAGGTCATGATCCCAGGGTCCTGGGATCGAGCCCCACATCGGGCTCTCTGCTCGGCAGGGAGCCTGCTTCCTCCTCTCTCTCTCTGCCTGCCTCTCTGCCTACTTGTCACCTCTGTCTGTCAAATAAATAAATAAATAAATAAAATCTTTAAAAAAAAGAAGAAGAAGAAGACAGGGGCTCTCATGGAGCTTATGGTCTACTGGAGGCAGGGGCATGAAACCATGAGGTATACGAATCCTCGTAGAGCTAAAGGTTGTCATGAGGCCAAGAAGGGAAAAGAGCCCAGCAGTCCCTTGGGCATCCTCTTGGAATAAATGATATCTGGAGAGTTCACTTTCACCAGGGCCCACTGGTAGCTTTTAATCCACAAAGACCTGGGCTCAGAGAAGCTAAGTAGCTCTATTATTTCTTGAGCCCTAGGTAACAAAGGGCATGATTCATACCCAAACGCATTTCATTCATTTCATTTTCATCCCCTTTGACAGATGGGAAACAGACTCAAAGAAGTCCGGGCCTTCTACCAGCAACAGTCAGAGCCAGGGATGAACACAACGGAGCCCAGTGCTTTCTTCTGGACTGTAGATCTGACTTCTCAACCTTGGCACCGTTGACACTAGAGGCCAGATAATTCTTCACATGTGGGACTGTCCTGCGCATTGTCTCTGGCCTTCACCCATTACGGGTCAGGTCAGTTGCAGCCTCTCCCCAGTCATGATGCCAAGGAGGCCTCCCAAATTTCCCAATGTGGGGGGTGGGGGGTGGGAATCAGTCCTGTTTGAAAACCATGGCTACAGATGCCTGCCCATCCCCACCCCATGAAGACTATCTTCTTCATCTCCGACTACCTAACACCCAGAGCAGCATCTGGCCCACAGCTGGTGCTCAACAAAGTTTGTTCAATAAAAGGAAGGGAGGAAGTGAGACAGGGAGGAGGAAGGACAAGGGACAGAAAGGGGAAGTCCACCCGATACCCTACTACTGACAGTCTGTAGATGACTCAACCCTAGTTGATTCTGTGACCCAATCTATTCAAGGTAAAGTCAAGGTTTTAGAGAATCTTGTGAGAAATTCTTACCTGAAATGAAGTCTTTTCATGATATGATTTGGTATGATATGATATGATACATACAAACACACACACACACACACACACACACACACAGGCAAAAATGCCTTGCAGGTTTGACTTTTCTGCATGATTTAGCCAGAGACCACCACCCTTGGCTCAAAGTGGGGTGAGCCAAACCATCACCACTCCATTCAATGGGAATTCAATTACCCATTTGGCAGAACACACCAGGGCTCCTCCAGACTCCTTCACGGAACAATATTTGTCAGTGATTGTTACTATGACCAAGAGGGTCCCAGTTGGCCTGGGAGATGTGTCTCACCACCCAGGTTCTCCCACTTCCAGGATATGGCTGGTCATCCCACGGTCTCAGCTCAGAATGTCCCTGGACGCAAGGACAGCTTTTCTGTTTGCATGTTTCAATCAACAGAAGCTCCACTATTTCCAGGGCAGATGTTTCCTGTCCATACAGTTTGTGTCCTGGGCGGGTGGCCTGTTAAGGCTGCATTGTTGGACACGCATTTCAATCAGTTTTTTATTCCTGGATATGAGTGATGGGCAACAAGAAAGGCCATTCTGATGTCAGAGCCAGGCAGGAGAGAACTGTGCAACCCATTGTCTCTGTGTGCTTCCACATGAGACCAAGACACATCCCTGCCTTGGGCGCCTGGTGAGGAGGAGCCAGGCACATGAGAGTAGGCACATGAACTTAAATCCCACCTTCAACATCTAGTATTTGAGTGGCTAGGAGAACATAGAAGAAAAAAAAAAAAAAAATATATATATATATATATATATATGTATATATATATATATATTGGCCTCTGCCCCTGGTTCCTGACACAAGGGTCCTAAAACCCTTGTAATTTTTTTAAGTGTTAAGAGCACAAGGAACATATTTTCCTCTGGTAAGGTGACTCTGGATGGGGGCTGGTCCCAGAAAGACCAAGCCATGATTAGAGGCTTAGAGTTTTCAGCCCGACCCCCCATCGCCTAGCAAAGGGAGAGGATCTGGAAATGGAGTTAATGATTAATCCCGCCTATGGGAGGAAGCCTCCATAAAAATCCCAATAGCATGGTTTTCGGGGAGCTTCCAGGCTGGTGAAGACATCACATACTGACTGGGATGATGAACCTCAACTCCCCAGGAACAAAGCCGCTGCACCCTGGATCCTCCCAGATCTCGCCCTGTGTGTGTATTCATCTGGCTATTCATCCATTTCCTTTATCACATCTTCTAACAAGCTGTAAACCTAAGTGTTCCCCAAGTTCTGTGAGCCACTCCAGCCAATTAATAGAACCTGAGCAGGGGGTCATGGGAACCTTCGATTTGTAACCAAGTCTGACAGAAGTTGTGGGTAACCTGGGAACCTCCTATTTGTGGTTGGCACCTGAAGGGGCTGGAGGCCAGTCTTAGGGGACGGAGCCCTTAACCTGTGGGATCTGATACACGATCTTCAAGTAGATCGTTAAACCACAGGACACACAGCGGGTGTTGCAGAGAATTGCTTGGTGTGGGGGAAACCCTCCACATGTTTGGCGACCCCAAGTGTCTGAGGTGACGTGTGGTTCTAGTAGTAAAGGAAACACACAGGAGGGGAAAACTGGGTTTTGTTTAATGCAGTGACTTTGGAGTGGCTGCTTTAGCTCTCTGGGTCAGAGTGCCCTTGTTTATAAAATAGAAATGCTAATATTACCTACCTCATAGGCGGCTAGATGTATTGTTAGCCAGTTCCAGGTGCTGTAGGCATCAACGATTTTTATGGAAATGAATTGGAATCCTGGAAAAAGCAGTGTGGCCAGGGTGGGGAAGTGACAGTCACAGTGATTTGATTTCTGACACAAGAATTCACTTGCGTGCCTTAAACCTGAGTCAGCCCGACTTAGGGTGTGTGCAGGGCCTCGAACAAAGTACTTGAAACTTGCTTCCATACAGCTATTTCCCGTAACAACACTGGAATTCCTATGCAATCAAGACAATGCCAAGTACACCATCGCTTCCTTTATCATCTGGAGTTTGGGCTGCCTGTATTGAATGGGCGTGGACAGGAAGTTCCTGGCTCAGAATGATGGGCAGGAGTTTTCCGGTGTTTTTTTTTTTTTTAGAACAGAGCTAGTAGATTAAGTATGAAGGGTTGTTGGATAATTCTTCAGATTTTTTTTTTTAAGATTTTTATTTATTTATTCGGCAGAGAGAGACACAGCGAGAGAAGGAACACAACCAGGGGGAGTGGGAGAGGGAGAAGCAGGTTTCCCTACCGAGCAGGGAGCCAATGAGGGTCTTGATCCCGAGACCCCGGGACCATGACCCGCCCTGAAGGCAGACGCCTAACCACGGAGCCACCCAGGCGTCCCTAACTCTCCAGGTTTCTAGAGAAGCCTGGCATTTATTTGAGACATTAGATTTGAGACAGAAACCCCGAATTTATATCTCAGTCCTCAGAGTCGGAGTCTGTGTGATTTTGCATGTGCTTCATAACTTCTCTGAGCTGACACTTTGGGTTGTTTCTCCAGACCACTTCCTCCTTTTCCACCAGAACATTCACATTTTTTTCTGAGTCACTCCACCCAGGCCACCTTCAGCTCCCTTGTTGTCCGTGGATTTGATCCCACCCTCAGCTCTGTGGTGGCCTCTGATTGGCTTAAGCCAATTAGTGTGTATGATCTGTCATCCACTGTGATTGGTTGAACGATAGGTCTCTGACCAATAAGACATGAGGACAGGTTTTCTGAGGTTTGGGGGATGGACAAGTGCTCTGCTCTATGTAAGAATTATTAGACATCGTCTGTGTTCCTTGGGGGCATTGTCATGTGAGGATATAAGAACTGGAGGCCTTGGGGCACCTGGGTGGCTGAGTCAGTTAAGCATCTGCCTTTGGCTCAGGATATGATCCCAGGGTCCTGGGATTGAGCCATGCCTCAGGCTCTTTGCTCAGTGGGGAGGCTGCTTCTCCAGCTCCCTCTGCTGTTCCCCCTGCTTGTGCTCTCTGTCTCTCTCTTTCTCTCCTCTCTCTCTCTCTGTAAAATAAATACATAAAATCTTAAATTAAAAAAAAAAAAAAGGAATTGGAGGCCACAGTGAATCAACTCGAGAAGGAAGCCAATGAGGCAGCAGAGAGACTCATCCAGAAACAAAGCCAGAGTCTTAATGACAGCGTGAAGCTTGGGATCAAACCATTCTTGAACCAGAACATCCCAGGGCAATTCAATTATATGAGCCAACAGTCTTCCCAGGCCCCTCCCCAATTTCTTTCTTCCCTAAGCTAGTATAGGTTGAATTTTCTGTTGCTTGCAACCACAATATTCCCAACTAGAGCACTGTTTTCTCTGCCTTGCTCCCTCCCCAAATTTCTGGAAGAACAAAATAAGATAATAAGGTATGGAAAATGATCTGTAAACTGTAAAGCACTGTACCAAATAGATGTGACAAAAATCAGAACAATTACTGTCACTGCCTCAAGGACTTCCTAGCCCAGAATAATTCAATTTGCAGCAGTTGTGGAATATTTCCTCCCATTCCTCTGAAATATATTAGTTTCATTATGTTGAAATTATTAGATCACACATTGATAATGGTGCTTAATGGGGCCAACAGTATTATTCTCCTGTAAACAGAAATGTATGTAATTAATAACTCTTTAAGACTTCTTCTGTTCATGGGTACTAACTACGACTCAGCCTTTACTGATGTGAGTCTAATCTGAGTATTCTGCATGGAAATGGACACCCCATCCTCGAGGAGAGACATATGAAGACTGCACGTTGCCACTGACTGCCAACCAGCAGCTTTGTCTGAAATGGAGAGCACAAGACTGTGTTCCAGCTCTGCCACTGAATCTCTCTGTGACCTTGGACATGCCCCTTAACCTCTGTAAGCCTCAGTTTCCCCATCTACAAAATAAGGAAGTTAGACTTACTGGAGATTTTTAACTTTCGGTGAACACCTGTGAGAAGCTGCTGAAAATTCTGGGTTTTCTCCAGAGGAATGCACTTCTGGTTTTTATTTATGGAATAATATATATTTAATTGCAGAAGGCCTATGGAAAGCTTTATTCTGTCTTTTTCATCAAGCCAAACCAATAAGAAATCTAGATTAAATGACTTCTAGGGGCTCTGTAAGCTGTATTAAGTGTCCATAATTCCATGATTCCCGAGTAATTATATTTGGGTTTTAGAAAGATTACTTAAAAAATGGAAATTCTCTGGGCATGGGTGTCGGTGAGGAGAAGCTAAAATGGGGAATCAGTGAAGAAGTTGCAGTCATCCTGGCAAGAGACAATGTGGGTCAGACAAGAAGAAAAGGGGATGGACTGGAGAGAGAGCCAGAAGTTAGGACTTGGCATAAGATTAGATGTAAGGAAGAAATCCCAGGTTTCTGGCTATCACTTAGGATCAGGTTCAGCTGCAAGTCTCAGGAAACCCAGAATTACAGTGGCTTAACAAAGAAAGAAGAATGTTTCTTTCTCAGGGGAAAGACATCTGGGGATAGACAGTCCAAGGCTTTTGGGCAGCTCTTCAATATTTACAGAACTTGGTTCTTTCTACCTGTTCTGCCACCCTATCACATTAGTTCTATCCTCAGGGCCCAAAATGGCTGCAGGAGTTCCAGCCATCACACTGGTGTTTCAGAGTATATGAAGAAGAACGAGTGGAAGTATAAAATGGAGCCCTCTTAAACAGCTTTCCGGGAAGCAAAGTTTCCACTTGTACCTCACCATAGAATAGAGTCATGTGGCCACACCTACCTGTAAGGGAGGTGGAGAAATGTAGTAATTAGTAAGTTGCTAGGCATATTGCTCAAGAGGGAAAAGGCTTGAACCAGAGCTAAAGATTTGAGAACCATTAGGATAGAAAGGACACATGGAATGAATCATCTCAAAGCAAACCTGATGGTCTCAAACTTCCATGCCATCCTCAAAGTCATTCACGGTCTTCTCCCAGCTCTCAAAGGTGAAAAATCCTTCATGTCATCTACATTGATCTCATTTTCCAGCCCCAACCGCTTCATGCCACTTACCCCTTTGCTTTCTAGAGCCAGGACACGCTCATCCCTGCCAAGGCCCTTGTGAGTGTCAGCCGGCCCCCCTCCTCCATCTCCAGTGCTCACATTCTACTGAATCACTTCTGTTGACCTTTCCAAGCCTGGTAATGTTGGAAAATGAGACTACTCACCCCATTTTACAGTAAGCATAATACCAGCTCAAAGAGTGACGGGATATCTTTAAGGTCACAGAACTGGTAAACAGCAGAACCAGAAATCAGAGCTGAGTCTCCTAGCAGGTGGTACCCTGTTATCTGCACCCAGCATGCCAGACTGCTACCATTGGGGGCCTCTCCATTCTCCGATAAGAAAGGATGGACAGAGAGAGAGAGAGAGAGAGAAACCCAGGACATTCAAAGAGCTGATTCCAGTGAAGAGCTTATTCAATCAGTCTGGACAAAACCTTGCCCCAGCGCTCTCTTCTCCACCCCCCTCCCCCTCCCACCTTTCCTTCCCACTTCCCAGAAAAACTTGATTAATCCATTAGGTTTAACCTCTCTTTAACTTCCTGATTAGTTACATTTATAAACTCCATTTGTTTTTGCTTTCTCATCAAGCCAAACCAACACCCCCAGAAAAAAAAAAATAGGCCAATTTTCAGTGCCACTGATTTACTGCAATTTCTGAAAATCAGACGGAACTGAGGAGAGACACGACTGGAATTTCAATTCCTTGTGTTCACATTGCAGGGCTCCTTCCTGAATGTGAGGTAAGAACAACATAGAAGAAAACTCAGTGATGGCAGGATCCCAGATTTGACCAAGGCAGCAAAGGACGAAGCCTGTTCATAAAGCAGATGAATTAATTCTGTAATATCCACCTCCTGGTTGAGGGACAAAGCCACAAAATACAATAACAACCACAACAGCAGCTAAAGGTAAGAGATTATATGTTTTCATTGGCAAAGCAAAAGACTCAAAGTGATAGTTTGAGTGGTTGGATGGATGGTTGGTTTCCCTGCCTCTATTTCCCTCCCTGCAACCCATGGTCTCCACAGCAGCTAGAGGGGATATTTAAAAATTAAACTTGTTCTTATTTTAACAAAAATAACACATGTACATAAAGTCCAATTTTATTATAAAATTAATGACTTTCAGAAGTCCCTTCGACTTCCTCATACACCATCTCTCCCACATCCCACTCCACCAAGGCAATAATCTTCAATCCTCTGGGCTGTCTTTCCTGGTACTTAGCTCCATATTTTAAGTAACATACCAATACTGTTATTTATTGGCTTATCACTTGTAAGCACTATTATAGTCCTATTATGAAGAATGAGAATTTGATTCTCTTATGTCATGATGACTCCTCCTACATATCTCTCTCTCTCTCTCTCTCTCTCTCTTTATAATATTTGTATATATGTAATAGTTTAAGGCACTGATGCATTTATTTCCATCTTCTAATATTACTGTTAGCTGAGTGATGCCATTCAGATTCTTGCATGTAACCTGTATTTCAATTTTTCTTCCCCTCTGAATGCTTTTATGATATTCCTTTTATTCTTTCTGTTTGAAAACAACACAGTCGTATGCCGTAGAGTGGATATATTTTCCCTTTCCTGATATAGATCGCTCAAAAGACCCTCTTAATCTGAAATCTCATACCCTGTGGTTCTTGAGCATTTTCTGGTACTGTTTATTTAATGATCTTACTGCCTCTGTATTTTTTTTAAGATTTTATTTATTTATTTGGCAGACAGAGATCACAAGTAGGCAGAGAGGCAGGCAGAGAGAGAGAGGGGGAAGCAGGCTCCCCACTGAGCAGAGACCCCAATGTGAGGCTCAATCCCAGGACCCTGGGATCATGACCCGAGCCGAAGGCAGAGGCTTTAACCCACTGAGCCACCCAGGCACCCCTACCTCTGTATTTTAAATATTCTCTTTCTAGAACTCCTTTTATTCACATTTTGAACCTCTTACACCAAATCTCTAATGTCCTTACCTCTTCCTTCCTACTTTCCAGTTCTCTTTTTGTCCATCTTATGATATATTTTTTTCAGCTTTTCCTCACAACCACTGTATTGACTTTTTTAGCAGTATAATTTATTTTATTCTATTTTTAATCTTTTTAAGTTGTAAAATGTAATATACATATTGAAAAGTGCACAAAACAAAGATTGTACCCCCAGTGATTTATCACAAAACATCCATGTTCTCTTAAATTATTTTAATAACTCATTCTTGGGGCGCCTGGGTGGCTCAGTGGGTTAAAGCTTCTGCCTTCGGCTCAGGTCATGATCCCAGGGTCCTGGGATCAAGCCCCACATCAGGCTCTCTGCTCAGCAGGGAGCCTGCTTCCCTCTCTCTGCCTGCTGCTCTGCCTATTTGTGATCTCTGTCAAATAAATAAATAAAAATCTTAAAAAAAAAAAACCTCATTCTTAACTTTTACTGTCCCTTTTGATAGTATCCTTTTCTTGTTTCATGGATGTAATAGCTTCTCTGAACTCAAAAAGGATATTATGTATTTCTTTCCTTTTTGCTTTACTTTAGTTTTCTGTTCCTCCATCATCTCTGTTTTTGTCCAGTTTCTGATTTCTGTGTATTAACTTTGTATGATTCATGTTAGAGATTTTTCTTCAATGTTGGCCAATCATGGTATGTCCTGCCATATAATGTCATGTAACATATTTATCAGTTTAAAATAAACTATATGGCCAATTGGAATTCTTTCTTGTTCACAGGATTTTCAGCCCTGTGGACTTTATAAAAAGTGACCAGATAGGAATCGGTCCCATCTTCTGGGTATGTGTGTTGACAGTATGGGGTGTCACCCCTGGTGCCTGATGCGTAGTTGATTCTCAACAATTACTTGTTGAGTAACTAATATTAATTCCTGTATTGCTTATGTTAGTGAAAAGTTGGAATTTTTAAAACCTCTTTTTTACCCTTTAATATGGAAATTTCAAAGATACATAAAAGAATAATATCACAAATCCTATGTATCCATCAGATTTTGATGCAGTTTGTTTCATCTGTATTCCACTGTCCAGAGGATTTTCAAGGAACTACCTGACATCAGATCACTTCATCTGGAAATGGAAAACCCTTTTTGACACGTTGCCTTTGCACATAGGAGGAATATCTCTGGTTAGAACTCAAGATTGTGGGGATTCTCATTCTTCAGTTACCCCTGGTTGCAGAGGTAGCTCTTTGTCTCCTTCCATAATGATGGGCCAACCCCACCAATGCCTTTGGGCTCAACCCAAGTAACAGTCTTTGGAATATTATCCCCAAGGGAATAATAATTCACTGAATTATATTTAGAAGAATTATAAATAATTCCTTACCAGGTCTTGCTCTTTGAGGAATGAGGACAAAGGAAATCCTGCTAACAGAACTTTTGGAAGCTTTACTGTCCTCAGGATATCATGGCACGATATCATGGCAGCAGGCGATGAGATATTTAAATCTAAGCTCCCACAAGGAAAGTTAAACCAACTTTTGTGAAGCTTAATCTGCAATGCCACCTTGCACAGTCCCCTGTACCTCTCCTGTCACTATAGCAACCCGTAATAAATAGTCAGGACATTGTCAAGAGACAAAAGGAGCTAGCCTGAAAATCTAGACTTCATTCCCGATCAGTCTCGATTCCTTGATGCTTTCTTCCTGTAGGTCTTTGGCATCTTGTGATCCACAAGACCTACCTATTGGTGTCTGGTAGCCCCAGATGAGGCAGAATGCTCATAACATCTCTGCATCAGGCTCATTCAACCCAAATTACCCAGTGTCCTACACCCATTAGTACTACATGAGTCTTAAGAGTTTCAGCTCGGAGTTTCCAACCTGATAACAGTGGTCAACCCACAAGGCACAGTTTCTAAACCAATGCTTCTCAACTTATTGTGAAAGATTAATTAGTTTTCCTAATCCTTCATAAGCCAAGACTTGTGGTCTATACTCTGTTCAGTAAGATGAATTTATTTATCACACACTTGGATGTTGTAAAAAAATGTAAAATTGCTCTGTAAGTTTTTAAATGCTTACCCTTGATTTCTGTGTTTATCTTGTCATGGCAAATAACAAACAGTTCATGAACCAGTCTACTCTCTATCAGTGTGTTCTGCCATTCACGGATGGAGTGGGCATCCATCATGTGGCCAGGCTATCCCACATCTGTCTCTTCCTCCCACTTCTTTCCAACAGCTCTTAATTACCATTTGGGGATCCACTTTTCTCTGGGGAGGATAACACCATTCCTGGCTATAGGCATGGGACATGAGACCTAAGAGAAGCCAATCAGTGAATTCTATCCCTCTGGCCTCAGAGATTGACTCCAGGGTTGATATGTGACCCAAAATGGTCCAACTGGCCAAGTGGAATGAATCTCAAAACATTGCCTTGGAAGGCTGGGGGAAAGATGCTCTCTTCCCCTTCCCACACCCATTTGTGGTGTGTGGGTATGAGATCTGATTCTGTAGAAGCCCTCCTAAGACAAGGACACAAAAGATGGCAGATCTGAGAAAATTAAAGAGAAATGAAGTCATAGTCCAAATCACACCCTGAAACTCTGGACCAAAACATACCCCAGCCCACCTTACTTCTGAACACTTCTCTTTTTTTGTTAAACCAGATCAAGGTGGATTTTCTGTCCTTAATAACTGAAAGCTTCCTTTTCGATTCCTGAGTTGCGTGCATTTTTCCTAACAGGCACCTAATAAGCATCTACTGTGTGCCAAATATGGTGTTAGGTTTAGGAAAAAAACCCTCCCCACAAAAAAGACTAGGAATGAGTCCAGGGAGTGTGGGTGGCTAATATAGCTAGAAGCATTCATGGATAGCATCCAGCTTACTTAAAGAGTCCTATGCAATTTTAAGATAATATTTAAAGCACAGGTGTTTGCATTTTATTTGCAAATTATTAACTTTGAAATTAAAAAATAGAGCCATTTTAAGGTTATCCCTAGAAAGACAGCCCGACTTCCTCTGATGACAAAATCTGCTAATTTTACCATCTTTTCCATTTTTGCATACCATCTATTCATTTTTATTTTAATACTTTTAAATTGATTCACTCACAGAACTTAAATAAATGTATTTGAAGAGGAAACTTCTATAATCCTCTCTAAATGGAAAAACGTGAATAGAAGGTTAGCATAAAATAAACACAACGAAATTATAGAATGTTAATAAATTCTGAGTTTTGTAACTTACCAAGGTCCTATTCCTCTGTCTTTCGTGAAAGGAGAAATTAGCAAGTGTTTAAAAGATGTGTTGAAAGACATGTGAACACCAAAGCTGAGTTTTTTTCTTTGTTGTATTTAGATGGATGGAGGAAATTGAAAAGGGGGGATTAATTTCAAGCAATTCACTGTTATTTAACACTGCCTCTGTGTATAACCGCAAATTCTCTCCTCTGCATAAAATGTTTTCTCCTTACCACTTTTCAGGAAATACTATTCTGGCCAAACCCCATTTTGGACTCTCCGAAGGCTTTCGGATTCCCAGCCTGCTCAACTCCCCAATATTCACTGACATTTGATGACTTGCATTGGACTCCTACTGCGATTGCCTTCTAATCATGACAAGTGGCTCTGGTTTTTTTATTTATGGTCGTGATATCACATTTCCTTTCATCATAAGCTTTGGTCGCTATGAAAGCTTCCCACAGTTGAGGCCAACTTGAAACAAGGCCCTTAGCATCATTGCCAGCTATGTGTCCACCAACCCCCCCTCCCCGGCCAACCCCCCTCACTCCCAGCTATCAGCAGACACAGAGGATTTTCACCATCCTCTACTGCCCCTTGCTGGCAACCCCAGAAATGCCCCGTGATTCTAGTCCTTCCCTCCCTAGGCCTGTATGGAAAACTAGAAGCTGAGATGCAGAGGTTCCTCTCACTATGGCCATTTGGGGCTGAATAATCCTTTGTTATAGAATCTGTCCTGTGCCTCACTGGGGGGTTAGCAGTGCCCTGGCCTCTGCCCGCTAGATGCCAGCATCACGTCCATCCAAAAATGTCTTCGGACATTGCCAAATGTCCCCTGGGAGCAAAATCATCCCTCCTCGAGCCACAAACTTCTCTGGCTGGCTGGCTGGCATGTTCTTATCCCAGCCCTACAAATTTTCCCAATAAACTTGAACTACAGAGCATCCCTTTGCCACAGCGTTGGGGCAACTGAAGTCTTTTTCTTTTTTTTAAAGGCGATTTCCTAAGAAAGGGAAGTAATATCAGCTCCCCCATAAGTTCACTCCCTTTAGACCATTCATCTGTGTCCTCCCAAGAGAAGGAAGCCTATGTGGTAGCACCTTCAACAACAGGTCCTCGGCCCCGCTCTCCCCCGGCTTCTCCACAGGGCCTCCTGGGGTGGGTATTTATTTCCTCTGAACCTTGTACAACTTTTGAAATTTAAAACCAGGGGCATTTCTGGTCCTCATCCTGGCATTTGAGGTCTGTTCATGGCAATGGTGTTAATGATGAAATGTTGTACCTGAGAAAGTTTGAGAAGGTCTTAGGGTCCCAGAGAGCTATGTGAACTTCTTAGAGGAATAATAGATGTTAAAATATAGGTACCACGGTAAAACGTGACTGACTGAATGAATGAAAGCATATGGATGTTTACCCATTCATTATAAAATACCATTGTCTTATTTAGGGTTCCTCTAAAAAGAGACCCTGAGATGAGAATGGGTACAAGGAATTGATCTGGGACTGATCCTAGGAGGCGCAAAGAGAAAGGAGGGTGGGGGGACAGGAGACAGGGAAGGGAAGACAGGGAAGGGAATACAGAGCGCATGAATGGGCTGGTTCTTACTGTGGGCTGCCGGGGCTCGGCCCTGCTGGGGACTTAGGAGGCAGGGCAAAACCTGCTGCCAGCTGTCCCACTGAGGGGCATGGGAGCTGGGTTATCTGTCCATCTCTCCCTGTTGCTCACTGGTTGAGGTGTCTCTCCTCTGGCTTTTCCTGCCTCCTCTGAGGGATACCCAGCATCCTGCTGTAGCCAGAGGACACCCTGCGGCTGAGAGACTGAGGAAGTCATCAGAGCCCACAAGAAGTCATGAGAGTGCCTAGAAGTCATTAGAGCGCACAGAAACTGCACAGTCCCAGAGGGTAAGCCTAGGGGACGCAGGTTGATACCAACAGCATCTGCTTGGAGTAAGCACAGGAGGCTGCCAAGCTTGGAAGAGGCGACACTTGCACCTGGACCACCGCCCCATCCAGGCACAGCTTCCGGGATCACTGTAACAACTTCCTTGTCCTCGTGTCTCCATTTGTTCCCTCTCCAACCAGCAGCCAGTGCGATCTTCCTAAAACATGAGTTTGGGTATAGGCCCGTCCCCCTTAAAACTCCTCAGGGGCTTTAAGGGTGCCTCAGTGGCTCAGTGGGTTAAGTGTCCAAGCCCCGTGTCCAGCTCTGCATGGGGCTGCTCATGGAGCCTGCTTAAGATTCCCTTTCTCCATCTCCCTGCCCCTCCCCTCCTCCCTCCTCTCTAAAAACAAACAAACAAAAACAAAAACAAAAAACAGGAAAACTCCTCAGAGGATTCAAGATGAAGCCCAAACCTTTCAACAGTCCAATCTCACTTGTCTCTGTGGACCACACCTTCTCGACTGAACTAGCAATCCCCAGAATTGTACCAAGCCCTGGAGATGAAGGAGACAGTACAGCCCACTCCCCATCCTCCATGACATCATGAGGTCTATGGAACAGTCTAGCAGGGTGGTGGGGGGCCAGGGAGACCAAGATGGAAACAAGGAATTCTACTACTTTGTATGCCCCAAGAAGCTACTACAGAAAGAACGCATCACCTAGACAGAATCCACAAACAGAGACTCACTCACTTCAGGATGAACCCTTTCCCCTTTGCAGTGACCTCCCAGAAAGTCAGAGGAGGGGGACACAGGACAGCTATGTCTGCAAAAGAGAGTCTCTCCTAAGAGGTACAATAGTTGGCATATGAGCCCAGGAAGCAATGGCCTGGTGCCGGCTCTGGACGGAGCCCAGAGGCAGAAACAGAGGGTGCAGAGTTCTGCCTCCTTATTAGCAAGCTTTGTGGCCCCAGGTGTCAGCCCCTCCAGGGAGTGTCTCTTGGGATCCTTGGAGTTCAGCAGCCCCTACAGACTGATGAGCCTCAGAGGTAGCTGGGCAGCTCCAGGAAGCTATAAGCAGAGCAAAGGGGGGAAGGGGTAGTGGGAGGGAGCATGGGTCTAATTATGCAGGAACCATTTTCTGTTTACATAAAATATCTCCAGTAATCAGCAGTGATGAGCAAGAAGAGGAAAGAGCCTGCCTGAGAGTCTGAGGATGTTATGATCAATTAAATACCATCTTTGCAAGCATTCACAGAGGGAAATTTTAAGGTGGAACTGACTTTCATTTGGCAAGGAAGATTTGAAGTGCTTCTCCTTGGGGCTCCCAAATGTAGACATATCTGACTAGCCTCTGTTGCTAGTTTCAGGAAGGTATATATTCCCTGAGTGTTATCACCCTATAGTTATAGGATAAGTTAAAAAAAAAAAAAAAAAAAAGTAAATCATGTTGCCTACTCCATGCCAGGTGTTTTGCAAATATAATGTCTGAACTCGTGAAAACCCCTATAAAGACGAGCATTAGAATTCCACTTTACAGGTAAAGAAACAGAGGCTTGGAGAGGTAAAGTGGTTACTCTACGAGGGTGCAACTGGGTGGAGAGGTGACATCTCTCCAATGACATCATTGTCACAGTTATGCAAAGTTGGTGTGACTGCCTCATCTCCATTTCCAAAGTCAAAGACAAGGGTTGGAGAGCTGCCAATGCACCCCTGTCCCAGAAGACGGAAGCTGGGCTTGGCATGAGGATACTAAGATCTCACACCAGTCTCTTCCTCCTCCTCACGGCACAGCAACACAGGACTTCATGAGAAACAGACCCTACCAAACTCTTACCGCCTCTCCTGGTCGGTGGGTTTGGCCATGGCCTTGTTGCTCGGGAAAGGAAGTTTTCTGAGCAAAGAGCAAGGTGGAGATTCTGTGTATTTTGGAGCCAGACAGGGTCCACTTGCAAGCTGGGTGATCTCGGAGAAGTTATTCAACCTCTCTGAGCTTCAGTTTTTACACAAGTGAGTGGGAAGTGAAACGGACTCTGAATTGCCAGTGCAAAATTCAACGTGATGGTGTATGATCATCAATGAGGTATGATCCTCAAATGATCAATGACGATGATGATGCCATTAGGGGCACAGAGTGGGTGTGTGTTAAAGTGAGCCACCTTCCTGTCTCTTCTGCAACATCCTTCTAGATCAGCCCTGAGTTTGGGGTCCTTATACCCTTCATGCAGGAACGCCTGTGTGATGTTTACAATGGGTCAGTCCTGTGAACTTCGCAAGTCACAGAGCACGATGATAAGAACTGTTATCATATCATAAGCACCTTTCATTATTTTGTTATTATTGTTTAAAAGTGTACTCCTGTCATCCAAAGAGGGATTAATAGGGGTTCTATTAAGATTTTCACATAAACCCTTACAGATACAGAGAGTGTAAGAGAGAGGTCATACAGTACATACTCTTTGCCCTGAATCACCCACCTAACTTCTATATTGTCAACCTCTTTTCATGTCCATGAGTATCCATGCACACCATTACTTTAAAAAAACCGTACAGTATTCCAGTATGTTTGCAAACCTGGAACCTTGCTGGACATTTAACTTTTTGCTCTTTTAAAGCTGCCATGAATACCGCTATAACTAAGCCACCATAAACGTTCTTACTTCAGTTTAAAAGCCCAGAATACAGGCAAGTCATCAATTATATATTCATTGATTCATTTATTTAAACTGATGTCCTACAGCTGGATATTTAGGTCATATGCATGTTTTGGCTCCTATAGATAATATTGATACGAATGTCTGCAGATCACGTCTTCATAACTTATCTGATTATTTCCTTGGGATAGATTCTTTTTTGATTTTTTAAGATTTTATTTATTTATTTGAGAGAGAGACAGCAAGAGAGGGAACATAGCGGGGCAAGGGGACAGAGGGAGAGGGAGAAGCAAGCTCCCCCCTGAGCAGGGAGCCCAATGCAGAGTTGAATCCCAGAACCCTGGGATCATGACCCGGGTCAAAGACAGATGCTTCAGGACTGAGCCACCCAGGTGCCCCACCCCTTGTTGGGAGGAATTCCTAAGAAGGGGAATGAATGGTGCCAGGGGGAATTTATATTTTTAAGGTGTTGCAAACACTCAGCAAAATTGCCCCCAGAAAGGCTCCCAAGGGCTCATTTACCCATGGTATTACTCAAGCACTTGCATTCATTCAACAAACATTCCCTTCGTTGGGAGGGGCTCTTAACACACACTTTCCTTCTTTTTTTTTTTTTTTCTTTTTTTAAATTTTTTTATTTTTTTTTTTTATAAACAAATTTTTATCCCCAGGGGTACATGTCTGTGAATCGCCAGGTTTACACACTTCACAGCACTAACCATAGCACATACCCTCCCCAACCCAATGTCCATTACCCCACCCCCCTTTCCCGACCCCCTCCCCCCTGCAACCCTCAGTTTGTTTTGTGAGATTAAGAGTCACTTATGGTTTGTCTC
>PISX010024419.1:0-28020 GCA_004024625.1 Mellivora capensis
AGGATGATGTTTGCTGTGGGTCTTTCATAGATAGATTTTATGAAGTTCAGGAATGTTCCCTCTATCCCTATACTTTGAAGTGTTTTAATCAGGAACGGATGCTGGATTTTGTCAAATGCTTTTTCTGCATCAATCGAGAGGACCATGTGGTTCTTCTCTCTTCTCTTATTGATTTGTTCTATCACATTGATTGACTTGCCAATGTTGAACCACCCTTGTAAGCCAGGGATGAATCCCACCTGGTCATGGTGGATGATCCTTTTAATGTGCTGTTGGATCCTATTTGCTAGGATCTTGTTGAGAATCTTAGCATCCATATTCATCAGTGATAAAACAAAAGCATTGAATGAAACATTGGACCAGATGGACCTCATAGATATAGACAGAACATTCCACCCTAAAACAACAGAATACTCATTCTTCTCAAGTGCACATGGAACCTTCTCCAGAATAGACCACATACTGGGTCACAAATCAGGACTCAACCGATAACAAAAGACTGAGATTATTCCCTCCATATTCTCAGATCACCATGCTTTGAAACTGGAGCTCAGTCACAAGGAAAAGTTTGGAAGGAACTCAAACACCTGGAAGCTAAAGACCACCTTGTCTTAGAATGCTTGGATAAGCTAGGAGATCAAGGAAGAACTTAAACAATTCATGGAAACCAGTGAGAATGAAGACACTTCAGTCCAAAACCTATGGGATACAGCAAAGGCGTTCCTAAGGGGGAAATACATAGCCATCCAGACCTCCCTCAAAAAAATTGAAAAATCCAAAATACAACAGCTGTCTCTACACCTTAAAGAACTGCAGAATCAACAACAAAACAAACCAACTCCACGCACAAGAAGGGAAATAATCAAGGTTAGAGCAGAGATGAATGAGGTAGAAACTAGAGATACAGTAGAATGTATCAATGAAACTAGAAGTTGGTTTTTTGAAAGAATCAATAAGATTGATAAACCATTGGCCACACTAATCTAAAAGAAAAGAGAGAAAGCTCAAATTCATAAAATTATGAATGAAAAGGGAAAGATCAAAACTAACACCAAGGAAGTAGAAACAATCATCAGAAGCTATTATCAACAGTTATATGCCAATAAGTTAAGCAACCTAGAGGAAATGGATGCATTCCAAGAAAAATATAAACTCCCAAAATTGAACCAGGAGGAAACTGACAAGCTGAACAGACCGATATCTAGTAACAAGATTGAAGCAGTGATCAAAAACCTCCCAAAAAAACAAGAGCCCAGGACCTGATGGATTCCCTGGGGAATTCTACCAAACTTTCAAAGAAGAAATAACACCTATTCTCCTGAAGCTGTTTCAAAAAATTGAAGCAGAAGGAAAACTTCCAGACTCTTTTTATGAAGCCAGCATTACCCTGATCCCCAAACCAGGCAGTGTTATTATTTTATCTTTAATGAGGAATTTAGTGTTTCCCATTCACTGAACTCTTGTGATTCTGGTCTTTTATTCAAGGACATGTCATATGCACACATTTCACAGATCCACAAATTCCTGAGTGGAGCTTAAGAAGTCAGTACTTCTGGGGTGCCTGGGTGGCTCAGCGGGTTGGGCTTCTGCCTTCGGCTTGGGTCCGTGATCTGGGGTGGAGTACCGCATCGGGCTCTCTGCTCTGCGGGAGCCTGCTTCCTCCTCTCTCTTTCTCTGCCTGCCTCTCTGCCTACTAGTGACCTCTCTCTCTGTCAAATACATAAATAAAATCTTAAAAAAAAAAAGAAGTCAGTACTTCTAACTCAATCATAGAACACTTGTCTGTAAATATTATAAAGACCTGAAAATGAACTTGCCTCTGACTACATGATGTGTCCATTCTATAATCCAAAAACATTTAAGTAAAAATAACAACAACAATAAAAACACAGAACATTTTTTCCCAGCATCAGGCTCTTAGTTCATCGTTTTGAAATTTAACAAAACAATGAAGTCAACCAAATAAAACAAGTTAGTTTTATCCTGTAAAAGCTTTGCGAAGATCTGGGTCAGTTCTCAGTTCTGGTGGAGCATTAAAGCAAAGCAGAAAAACAGTCTCAACTCAAATAGTACAAAGAAGGCTGGGTTGGTTGAAGAAGATATTTTTAATGTTAAGTAATAAACAATGAGAAAAGACTCCATTTAATGCAATGGGAAATGAAAGGGCAGAGAATAAGATACAAGAATTTGGCAGAAGAGTGCAGTTGGTGGGTCATAGGGTAGCTCTATTTTAAATTTTTTGAGAAACCTCCACACTTTTTCAAAGTGGCTGCTCCAGTTTGCATTCCCACCAAGAGGGTGAAAGAGGATTCCCCTTTCTTGACAATTTCTCCAACATTTGTTGTTCCTTGCATTGTCAATTTTTGCCATTCTAACTGGTGTAAGGTGGTATTGCAATGTGGTTTTGATTTGAATTTCCCTGATGGTTAATGGTGATGGACATCTTTTCATGCGTTTTTTAGCCATTTGTGTGTCTTCTTTGGAGAAGCTCCTGCTCATGTCTTCTGCCCATTTTTTTTACTTGATTATCTGTATTTTGATTGTTGAGTTTGAGAAGTTCTTTTTTTTTTTTTAAAGATTTTATTTATTTATTTGATAGATAGAGATCACAAGTAGGCAGAGAGGCAGGCAGAGAGAGAGAGAGAGAAGGAAGCAGGCTCCTGGCTGAGCAGAGAGCCCGATGCAGGGCTCAATCCCAGGACCTTGGAATCATAACCTGAGCCGAAGGCAGAGGCTTTAACCCACTGAGGCACCCAGGCACCCCAGAGTTTGAGAAGTTCTTTATAGATCTTGAATATCAGGCCTTAGTGTAATTTGCAAATATCTTCTCCCATTTTGTGGGTTGCTTCTTTGTTTTGTTGACTGTTTCCTTATCTGTGCAGAAGCGTTTTATCTTGATGAAGTCCCAAAAGTTCATTTTTGCTTTTATTTCCCTTGTCTTTGGAGATGTGTCTTGAAAGAAGTTGCTGTGGCCTATGTCAAAGAGGTTACTGCCTATGTTCTCCTCTAGGATTTTGATGGATCCCTGTCTCACATTGAGGTCTTTCATCCATTTGGAGTTTATCTTTGTGTATGGTGTGAAAGAATGCTTCAGCTTTGTTCTTCTACATGTTGCTGTCCAATTTTCCCAGCACAATTTATTGAAGAGACTGTCTTTTTTCCATTGGATATTTTTTCCTGCTTTGTCAAAGATAATTTCACCACAGAGTTGAGGGTCCATATCTGGGCTCTCTATTAAGTTCCATTGGTCTATGTGTCTTGTTTTTGTGCCTGTACCATGCAGTTTTGATGATCCAGCTTTGTACTATAGCTTGAATCAGGCAACATGAGGTTCCCAGCTTTATTTTTCTTTTTCAACATTTTCTCGGCAATTTTGGGGTCTTTCTGGTTCCATAAAAATTTTAGGATTGCTTATTCCAGCATTTTGAAAAATGATGTTGGTATTTTGATTGAGATGGCGTTGAAAGTATAGATTACTCTGGGCAGCATAGACATTTTAAAAATGTTTTTTTATTTTTTTTCCAATCCATGAGCATGGAATGTTTTTCCATCTTTTTGTGTCTTCTTTAATTTCTTTCACGAGAGTTTTATAGTTCCTAGAGTATAGATCTTTTACCTCTTTGGTTAGCTTTATTCCAAGGTAGTTTATGGGTTTTGGTGCTATTGTAAGTGGAATCAATTCTCTAATTTCACTTTCTACAGTTTCATTGTTAGCTTATAAGAAAGCAACTGATTTCTACGCATTGATTTTGTATCTTGCCACATTAATGAGTTGCTGTATCAGTTCTAGTAATTTGGGGATGGAGAATCTTGGGTAGAGTATCATGTCATCTGTGAAGAGATAAGAGTTTGACTTCTTTTCCATTTTGAATACATTTTATTTCTTTTTGCTGTCTGATTGCTGTTGTTAAGACTTCTTGTACTATGTTGAACAATAGTGGCGAGAGTGGACATCCTTATGTTCCTGATCTCATTGGAAGGCTCTCAGCTTTTCCCCCATTGTAATAATATTTGCTGTGGATTTTTCATAGAAGGATTTTATTTTTTTAAAGATTTTATTTATTTATTTATTGGACATAGAGAGATACAGAGATCATAAGCAGGCAGAGAGGCAGGCAGAGGCAGAGAAAGAAGCAGGCGACCCACTGAGCAAGGAGCCTGATGCGGGGCTCGATCCCAGGACCCTGAGATCATGACCTGAGTGGAAGGCAATGGCTTTAACCCACTGAGCCTCCCAGGCACCCCTAGATGGATTTTATGAAGCTGAGGAATGTTCACTCTATCCCTATCCTCTGAAGAGTTTTAATGAGGAAAGGATGCTGTATTTTGTCAAATGATTTTTCTGCATCAATTGAGAGGACCATGTGGTTCTTGTCTCTTCTCTTATTTATGTGTTTGATTTGCAAATGTTGAACCACCCTTGAATCCCAGGGATAAATGCCACCTGTTCATAATGGATAATCCTTTTAATGTATTGTTGGATCCTATTAGGTAGGATCTTGTTGAGAATCTTGGCATCCATATTCATCAGGGATAATGATCTGAAATTCTCCTTTTTGATGTGGTCTTTGCCTGGTTTTGGGATCAAGGTAATGCTGGCCTCATAGAAAGAGTCTGGAAGTTTTCCTTCTGTTTCTATTTTTTTAAACAGCTTTAGGAGAATAGGTATTATTTCTTCTTTGAAGATTTGGTAGACTTCCCCAGGGAACCCATCAAGCCCTAGAATCTTGTTTTGGGGAGATTTTTGAACACTGCTTCAATCTCGCAATTGGTTATGGGTCTATTCAGGTTGTCAATGTCTTCCTGTTTCAGTCTTGGTCGTTTATAGGTTTCTAGGAATGCATCCATTTTTTCCAGTTTGCTTAATTTATTGTCATGTATATGTTGATAATAATTTCTGATAACTGTATTTATTTCCTTGGTGTCAGTCGTGATCTCTTCCCTTTCATTCATGATTTTGTTAATTTGCATATTTCTCTTTTCTTTTGGATAAGTCTGGCCAGTGGTTTATCAATCTTATTAATTCTTTCAAAGAACCAGCTTCTAGTTTTGTTCATGTGTTCTACTATATTTGTGGTTTCTAAATCATTGATATCTGCTCTAGTCTTAATTATTTCCCTCTTGTGATGGGTTAGGTTTAATCTGTTGTTTATTCTCCAGATTTTTAATGTGTAAAGATATTTTGTGTATTCGGGATTTTTCCATTTTTTTGAGTGAGGCTTGGATGGTTATGTATTACCCCCTAAGGACCACCTTTGTCATATCCCATAGGATTCGGATCACTGTGTCTTTATTCTTTTTGTTTCCTGTGAACTGATTAAGTTTTCTTTGATTTCCTGATTGACCCAAACATTCTTGAGCAGAATGGTCTTTAGCTTTAGCAAGTGTTTGAATTTCTTCCAAATTTTTCTTGTGATTGAGTTCCAGTTTCACAAAATTGTGGTCTGAGAATACACAGGGAATAATCTTAATATTTTGATATCAGTTGAAACCTGATTTGTGACCCAGTATGTGTATTATAGAGAATGTTCTATGTGTGCTCAAGAAGAATGAGTATTCTGCTGTTTTAGGGTGGAATGTTCCGTCTATATCTATGAGATATATCTGGTCCAGTGTATAATTCAAAACTCTTATTTCTTTGTTTATTTTCTCCTTAGTTGATCTATCTATTGTTGAGAATGGAGTGTTGATGTCTCCTTTAATTAATGTTTTATTATCAACATGTCTCTTTATTTTAATTAACAGTTGGCTTATGTAGTTGTCTGCTCCCATGTTGGGGGAACAGATATTTACAATTGTTAGATCTTCTTGTTGGATAGACCCTTTCAGAATGATATAGTGTCCTTCTGTATCTCAAACTACAGTCTCCAGCTTAAAATCTAATGCATCTAATATGAGAATTGCTACCCCAGCTTTCTTTTGAGGTGTGTTGGCATAAAAGATAGTTCATCTTTTCACTTTCAGTCTGGATGTATCTTTGGTTCAAAATGAGTCTCTTGTAGATAGTATATGAATGGGTCCTGTCTTTTTGTCCAATCAACAACTTGTGCCTTTTTATGGGAGCATTTAGGCCATTTACGTTGAGAGGGATTATTGACATATAAGCTGTTATTGTCATCATGTTGCCTGTGAAGTCCTTGTTTCTATGGGTTGTCTCTGTATATCTCTGTTCTGTATCACTCTTGGGGTCTTTTTCCTTTTATAGGACGCCCCCTTCCTTAATATTTCTTGCAAAGCTGGCTTAGTGGTCCCATATTCTTTCAGTTTCTGCTGGTCCTGGATACTTCTTATCTCTCCATCTATTCTGAATGACAGCCTTGCCAGATAAAGATTTCTTGGCTGCATATTCTTCCTACTTAGTACCCTGGATATGTCTTGCCAGCCCTTGCTGGCTTGTCAGGTCTCTGTGGACAGGCCTGACATTATTCTGATGTTCCTTCCACTGTACATAAGGAATCTCTTCCCCCTAACTACTCTTAAAATGGTTTCCTTGTTTCTAAGATATTTGAGTTTTACCATTACATGCCTAGGTGTTGGTTTTCCCTCACTGATCTCTCAGGGTGTCCTCTCTGCCTCTTGGGCACAATCGCTTGTTTCATTCCCCAGAATAGGGAGGTTCTTGGCAACAATTTGGTCAAATATATCTTCTAGTCCTCTATCTCTCCCCACCCCTTCAGGGATCCCAATAATTCTGACATTGGAATGTTTCATGGTACCATTTATTCCTCTAATTCAGTTTTCATGAATTTTAAACTGTTTGTTCCAGGCCCCCTCTTGCTCCTTCTTCTCTATCAGTTTGTCTTTAAGATCACTAATTTGTTCTTCTACCTCATTTACCTTAACTGTTAAGAGTAACTAGATTAGATTGTATCTCATTGATAGCATTTTTAAGTTCTGCCAGATCTGCTGTCATTTTTGCCCTTAAAAAATCTGTATTGCCATTAATAGTTTTCTCCAGCCTGACTATTGTCTTCATAACTCCTACCCTGAAGTCTATTTCTGACATTTTTGCTTATATCCATATTCATTAGATCTGCTGGAGAGGCCATTGTCTCTGGGTCTTATCTTTATTGGTAGTTGCTCCTTCTTTTCATTCTATTGAGTTGTAGTTGAAGGGATGTACAGCTAAAAATATCAACCAGTATATACTGTTTTCCCCTGGAGTTGGGGTTTTACAGTTTTATGGGAACCCTGGTTTTTGTCCTCTTGTTCTTTCAGCTATCTTATGACTCAGCAATTGCACCACTGGGTATTTACCATAAAGATACAGATGTAGTGAAAAGAAGGGCCATATGTACACCAATGTCCACAATAGCCAAAATGTGGAAAGAGCCATGAAGCCCTTCAACAGATGAATGGATAAAGAAGATGGGGTCCATATATACAATAGAGTATTACTCAGCCATTAGAAAGGATGAATACTCAACTTTTGCCTCAACATAATTGAGACTGGAGGATATTATGCTAAATGAAATAAATCAAACAGAGAAAGTCAATTATCATATGGTTTCACTTATTTGTGGAACATAAGGAATAGCATGGAGGACATTAGGAGAAGAAAAGGAAAAATGAAGGGGGAGAAATCAGAGTTGGAGATGAACCATGAGAGATTATGGACTCCAGGAAACAAACTGAGGTTTTTAGAAGGGGGTGGTGGTATGGAGATGGGTGAGGCTGGTGATGGTTATTAAGGAAGGCGCGTATTGCATAGAGCACTGGGTGTTATACACGAACAATAAATCATGGAACACTACATCAAAAATTAATGATATACTGTATGGTGACTAATATAGCACAATTATAAAAAAGAAAAGAGGGGCGCCTGGGTTAAAGCCTCTGCCTTCAGCTCAGGTCATGATCTCAGGGTGCTGGGATCGAGCCCTGCATCAGGCTCTCTGCTCAGCAGGGAGCCTGCTCTCCCCACCTCCCGCCTGTGTCTCTGCCTATTTGTGATCTCTGTCTGTCAAATAAATAAATAAATCTTTTAAAAAATAAAAATAAAAATAAAAACGAAAAAAAGAAAGAAAAGAAATAGATATAACACACGAACACACACAAAGAATTTGGCAAAAGAACTGAATCAAAAACAGCCTGCCAGTTTCCAGGACATTTTAAAAGTAAACAAAACCTCCCTTTTCTTATCTACTTTTTAATGAGACTACAGTGTCTTCATGAAGGATGGCCATATATGCCAGTTTAAAATAAGATTATACATTTAAATGACTTATTACTTGGAAGGGTCTTATCTGCTAGTTTATTGATGTGAATTGGAATTTAAACTGTTTAACATACTGGACTCAACACCAATTTATTGCACTTGTGTATATATACTTATATACATGAATGTATTTATATATACATATATATTTGTTTATATATTTATGTATTATATATTAATATATCATATGTGGATATATTATATATTAATTATATATTAACATATGCTATGTACAAATATTTGGTAAAAGATTTAAAAACAGCTTTATGAAATAAATCTTATAGTTAAATTACCCCATTAAAGCATAGAATTCAATAGTTTTAGTATAGTAACAGAGTTGTCCTACATTAGCAAGATCTAATTTTAGAAAAATTTAATTATCCCCCAAAGAACCCTGTACCCATGAGCACTTACTTCCCATTGCCCTTATCACTAACACTACCCACCTACTTTTTTAATGAGTTTTTAAAATTTATTTTATTATTTTTTTTTCAGTGTTCTCAAATTCATTGTTTATGTACCACACCCAGTGCTCCATGGAATATGCACCCTCCATAATATCCACAACCAGGCTACCACTTTGTTTGTTTTCATTATAGCTGTGCTAGGGTGGGTGAACTCATTGCAGTCTTGATTTGCGTTTCTCTGATGAACAATGATGTCAAACATATTTACATGTGCTTATCTTCTATTTGCATTTTTTCTTTGGATAAGTATCTATTCAGATTCTCTGCCTATTGTTTAGTTGGATTATTTGTCTTTGTTCTTGCTATTGAATTGTGATTTCTTATAGATTCTAGATACATGTCCCTTATCAGATACATTATTTATAGATATATTTTCCATTCTATGGCTTGATATTTTACTTTTTTGATAGTGTCCTCTGAGGAAAAAAAAAATGTAAATCCAATTTATTTATTTTTTCTTTTTTCTCTTGTGATTTTAGTGTCATATCTAAGAATCCCTTGTCTAATCCAAAGTCATGAAAATTACGTTTTCCTTTAAGGTTTTCATAGTGTTAATTCTTATGTATAGTTCTATGATCCATTTTGACAAATTGTTGTGTATAGTAGGGAGGAAAGTGTCCATCTTCATTCTTCTGTATGTAGATATCCATTGGTCCCAATACCATTTGTTGAAAAAAAAATTTAAGGAGCTCCTTTCCCATTGAATTGTCATATTACCCACTCTACAATAAAGAATTTCATTGACTTTTATGGCTGGATTCTGAGACAGATTTTAAATCCATGAAATTTACCATGATATAAGAATGTCTGGGTTACTCATGGTGAGCCCTGATAATTTATGTTTTCATGGTGACTCAGGATGGTAGATGACCACACCAGAAAGATCAACCAGATGATCAGAAGACAGATGCTTGGAGTCATGTGATATCAGACCAACCTCAGGGGTCATGTGGGGCTGAAGATGAGTTTAGTTATGTGATCAATGATTCTATCACTTATACTTATGTAATGAAATTCCAGTAAAATCTCTGGATGCCATACTTAGAAAAGTTTTCCTTTGGTAGTACTCTGTGCATAATTTTGTATGTCAAGGTGCTAGAAAGGTGAAATTTTTGCGTGTTTGAGACCTTCCCAAACCTCACCTTATGTATCTCTCACTTTTGCTGGTTCTATTTTTATCCTTTTGCTATAATAAAGTTAACCATAAATACAGCATTTTCCTGAGTTCTGTGAGTTGTAAAAAGTTATTGGACTTCAAGTATTTTTTCTAAGATTTTATTTATTTATTTTGAGAGAAAGGGCATACTCAGGGGTTGGGAGGAAAGGCAGAGGCAGAGGTAGAGAGAGAATCTCAAGCAGCCTCCACATTGAGCATGGAGCCTGCCACGGGGCCCAATCTTACAAGCCTGAGATCATAACTTGAACTAAAATCAAGAGTCTGACGCTTAATTGACTGAGTCACCCAGGCACCCCAGGACTTGAAGTATTTTTTTTTAAGATTTTATTTATTTATTTGACAGACAGAGATCACAAGTAGACAGAGAAGCAGGCAGAGAGAGAGGAGGAAGCAGGCTCCCTGCTATGCAGAGAGCCCAATGCGGGGCTCCATCCCAGGGCTCTGAGATCATGACCTGAGCCAAAGGCAGAGGCTTTAACCCACTGAGCCACCCAGGTGCCCCGACTTGAAGTATTCTTGTTAGTATTTCTTATATGTCAGTTTTTAATCCGGTAATGTCTTTATTTCTCTTTCATTGTTGAAAATAATTTTACTGGCTATGGAATTCTTATTTGATAATCTCTCACTTTTTCTTTTCTAACACTTTCAATATGTCACCTCACTGACATCTGTCCTCTGTGGTTTCTGATGAGAAGTAAACTGTTAATTTTATTGAGCACAGTTGTAAGTAATAAATCTTCTTTGTTGTTCTTTTTGAGACTTTCTCTTTGTTTTTAGCTTTGAAAACTTTGAACAAAATGGGTTTAGGTCTACTTTAAGTTTATACTATGTGGATTTCTTTGAGACTCAGAAATGTGTGGATTAATTCTTTCCATCAAAATATTAGAATTTTTTTGGATAATCCCACTTCAAATACTCTGTCCTTTTTCAATTTCCTCTCTTCCTGGGGATCCATAATGTTTGTATGTTGTTGGTAAGTTGGTTATTTTCTTGATTCTTTTTTCTTTCTAATGCTTAGACTGGGAAATATTAATAGGCCTATCTTTAAGCATGCTGATTCCTTCTTCTGCTAACTCAAATGTCTATTATGCCCCAGTAGTAAGCTTTTCATTTTAGTTGTAATATTTTCAACTCCAGAATTTTTATCTTTTTTTTTTTTACCATTTTCTATCTCTTTATTGTTTTCTGTATTAGCAATATATTATTCTCATACATTCCCTTACTTCTTTAAACATGGTTTCTTATCATTCTTTGAAAATATTAGTAATTTATGAGTTTAATCTCATAAGCCCAACTTTTGGAATTTCTCACAGAAAGTGTTTCTATTTACTATTTTCCTCTTTGTCTATAGACCATACTTTCTCTACATGTTTTATGAATTGTAGTTGAAAGCTGGATATTTTAAGTAGTAAAATAGGACAAGTCTGGAAATCTGTACTCATCACACTAAAATTTGTTGTTTTTTGTAGCTGTTTTTTTGTAGACTTTCCTGGACTAGGTCTCTAAACTATGCATCATTTGTTGTGAGAAGCTACTAAAGTCTGCTCATGATGGTCTTTAATGGCTGGGCAGAGGTGTCTCTCTAATTCTCTAACCACTAAGATTCCACCCTTTGCCTAGTAGCTTTGTGTGTGTCTTGGGAATAATGTTCAAGCATTGCATAGCTTTGCCTTACTCTTCACTTTCTGCTTATACAGAGCCACAAGTTCAGCCAAATGTATAAAAAATAGACCTTCTAAGTATTCCTTGAGTATTTGTACACTCTTGCACAGGGCCTTTTAGACCCCAAGAAATATGTCAGAGCTTTTCAACGCTGTCTGTGGTTGTACCATTTCCCAAATTTTCCTTTTAATAGCCTTTTGTTTTTTTTCTACTGGTATCATGGCTTAGGCAGCTATGATGTTAATCAATTGCCACCAATTTCTTTGACAAACAACTGGAGGGTAGGATTTTTCTCATTGAGCAAGCCATGTTTTAAGGTCAAATAACAGCAAACTGCTATACAGATCAAATATTGACACTACTCTGTTAATGTGACTTTTGAGAGAGCTCTAGACCTTCTCTGTACATCTCCCCTCTCAGTGACTTTTAGGTTGCCAGTTTTCACTGCTACTTTTGTTAAAGTTGATTTTCAGTGGTAACCTGGAGCTGGAAAGAGGAGGTGGGAAAGACAAGTTAAAAAGCTACAAAGCTCACTGTTCATGATAACATTCAGATTTTTTTTTTCTCCTTGGATAAATGCTCATGAAATTTTTGCAAACTTTTGGTCAATTTCCAGAGTTATGAAAATGTTGATTTAGACAATTGGCCTGTGTTCTCATTGCTTATGTTGAGGAGCAGATTTTAGGTTTATATTCCACCATTTCAAGGGTGTTTGGTCCCCTCACAATTTTCTTTTTTTTAAATGAAATTAAATTAAATTTTATTTTATTTTATTTCTTTTCAGTGTCCCAGCATTCATTTTTTTATGCACTATACCCAGTGCTCCATGCAATACATGCCCTCCATAGTACCCACTACCACACTCGCCCAACACCCCAACCCCCTCCCCTCCAAAACCCTCAGTTTCTTTCTCAGAGTTCATATTCTCCCATGGTTCAACCCACCCTCCAATTTCCCCCAACTCCCTTCTTTCCATCTCCCCATGTCCTCCATGTTATCCCTTATGCTCCACAAGTAAGTGAAACCATATGATACTTTACTCTCTCTGCTTTGACTTATTTCACTTAGCATAATCTCTTCCTGTCCCATCCATGTTGATACAAAAGTTGGGTATTCATCTCTTCTGATGGAGGCATAATACTCCATTGTATATATGGACCATATCTTCTTTTTCCATTCGTCCCTTGAAGGGCATCTTGGTTCTTCCCACCCTACACAATTTTCTTAGTAAAAAACTCTATTTCAATTTGACACATACACCTACCCTTCAAAGAACCTGAGCAAGTTCCATATACCTCCCAAAACTACAGAGGCTGCACTACAACTCCCAAAATCATGTTTTCAAGTGGATAGCATTCTTTCATTGTAATGATAAGGTCAGAAGATTTTCTGCTTTGTTTTGTTTGTTTATTTACTTGAGAGGGAGCATGGGGGGTGCAGGAGATAGAGAGGGGCAGGGGGCTGGGAGAGGCAGGCTCAATTCCAGGACCCTGGGATCATGACCTGTGTCAAAGGCAGATGTTTAACCCACTGAGTCGCCCAGTTGCCCCAGTAAGGTGAGAGGTTAAGAAACTTCCCACATTTCTCATAGAAGGAAATTGCAGGGCAATGAATGATGGTATGGAGATTTTGTTTCTCCCTCACCTGGATATAGTCATTACAAAAATTAAATTCTTTTATTTAATTATCAGTGTTATTACAGGCATCAGAGCCCAGTTCTGCCCTTCTTTGGTCCTATAATTTAGAAAGTCTTTTTTTGTGCTTTTCATTATGGAAAAAAACACTATAAATCCCAGCACATTAGTTGTCTCTTATGAACATAAGAAACATATAGTGATTTATTTATGAAAATAACAAATTACTGAAGCAGAAATTTTAGAAGGATGTCATACTGAACTTTTATCTGTTTTAAAAATTATTTTCCAATATTCAAAGAAGACATATCATTTAACTTAATATTAACATAAGAAGTACATTTATATCAAATCCTGTATAATAATTATGATGAATGTTTTTAATATATTTTCCAGACGGATCCCTCCTTTTGTTATTTTCACACCAAATTTAATTTTTTCCAAATAGAGATATTCTCTTGAAAGTATTTTGCTTTTGTATATCACTTGTCTTTCTCCTTTTGAATAAGAATCTTTCATGATTCTGAGCATTTTGATGTACTATAGCTTTAGGCAGACACACATACAAAAATGTAACTATTTCTAAGAAATGTTGTCTCAAAAATATAGCCTCTGTAGTCAGTTATGGAAAAGGATTATTTATACTTCATTTAAGTTTAATTTCGGCCTTTGATATTTATGTTAGACTTTACTGCATAGTTGAGTTTGCAGATTTTTTCCTCCAGCTACTTCACTATGATCACAAAATTAATTATATATGTACCAGCAGATGTCAACAATATGCAACTGAAGAATGTAGTAATAAATCTAAACTTGTCTACAAATAGAATTCTATTAAATATCATTTCATATTTACTCTTTCTTCCTAAAGTTATGAGCATAATCACATACAAAGAGTGTTGATATGTAAACTTACCAATTTAAATAATTGGGAACATTTAATCACTTTGTTGATTTATTTTGATGTTAGAACTAATATGAACTGTGATTACTACAGGAGACAAACAGGTCAAATAAAAAGTTTCCCAAGTTAATAATTGAAGAATCTTAAGTTTTTATGCTTCGTGTATTCATGTATGGTTTCTGGTTACAATTGCAGATTATATTACACAATCTCAAAAATACATATCAATGATAAAATGTGAACTCCTCATTCATGTTTTCAGGTCATTAAATTTCCATATATATTTTTTAGAGTTGCACAAAAGAAACCAACTTGAGATGAACCATGACTATAATTTTAAAGGAAGATTGCCTTAAAAGGGTAACCATAAAATATAGAAGATATTATATGTTTGGTTATACTTATTTATAATTTATAATAAAGAAATTACAATTACATACAAATGCAAACACACCTACACATATGTGCCTGTTCCATTACTACTAAGTTATTCCAAAATTTTACCATAGGTATCTATCTCTTTTTAAACAATACACTACACACACATGGGACAATTTACATTACTACTGATTTTTCATAACAATTATTTGCAGATATTAGTGGACTTCTGCTTTTACTGTTAACTTCGGATGACTTTTAATTAATTTTCCAAAACTAGATGCTTTTAGAAGTGAAAAGACATTAATCACATTAGAAGAAGAGAGTGAAACTGGGATATATTGTCACTCTTCAAACCCTATAATCTTATATATGCCTAAATTCACCCTTTCTTCTCTCCATTTCTGGATGATCTGATTAGGTGTCATTCCTCCTGTCAAACATGAATTGCTCTACATAGACACTGGATTTCATAACTCCCTTCATTTACTATGTGCTTGATTACTTATCTGCTTGGTATTATTTAAACATTCACCTGGCTTTGACTTTCCCCTTTGAAAGAATATTTTCATTCATGGGTCATATAAATTCTTTTAAAATGTACATCAAATTATTTCTCTAGTTCGCTCAAAATTTCCTTATTTTCTAACTTCATTTTCATTAAAACTTACATTTCTTGGCCTGCCCTATAAAACTCAAATGAATTTCCTGCCTTGCTGCCTCTCCTATCTCATTTCCTACCAATCTTTTCTACTCTACTTCTACTGCAGCTTCAACAATCTATATGCTCTTTTTGAAACCTGCCAGGGGCACCTCATTGTCTTTGCATGTGCTGCTTTCACTCCTTACATGGTGCTGCCCAGATCAACTTATGGCATGTTTCTCATTTCTCTCATTACTCTCTGAGTGCCTTTTCCCCTGAGAGGCCTCCTCTGACCATCACATATTTAGTAGCAGTTCCATCACTGTCCTCTTAACTGAGCTTTCTTTTTCTTTATAACATCTATCATAAGCTCATGTACTATTAAATATTACTTTGATTGCACAACCCCTCCCATTAGAATGTAGACTAGATGATATGCATTTTTTACTTATGTCTTTCCACAGCTTACTCAGAAATATATTTATTGAACTACTGACTGAATGAATGAGTTGAAAAAAAAAGATTAATTATATAGGATCATTCACATTTTTTCAGTTCTAATATATCACTACCTGCATTTAATCATAGTTTTTGATTTGCTGAGTCTTACACCTTGCATTGCACCCCATTTGTTAGGCTCATTCTTTGAATCCAGACACTTCTACTTCTTCCAGAGCCTTTTACTTCTGCGACTATCCTCTTTCCTGTATCATCTCTTTCCCCTCTCTTCTGGATCAATTGTATCTGTATAAAATCCATTTAGCATTTTCCTTTTACTTATTTATTTTTTAAAAATTTTCAAGATTTAGTTACTTGTTTTAGAGAAAGAGCAAGAGCAGACAGAGGGGCAGAAGGAGGAGGAGTGAGAGAATCCTCAAGTAGACTCCCCCCTGAGTGCTGAGCAGGATGCAGGCCTTGATCCCAGGACCCTGAGATCATGACCTGAGCCAAAATCAAGAGTCAGACGCTTAACTGATTGAATCATCCAGGCACCCCAACATTTTCCTTTTATAAAATTAAAAAAAATTTCCTCTACCCTATGGTGAAGTCATGATATCATACAATTACTTTTACTAGTCTTCATGGCAAGACTTTGCTGTATTTTAGTCTCCAATTGAACTTTTTATTCCCATACATTCAACACTAATGGTACTTCCATCAGTTTTACAAAGTTACCAAACAGCCCCACATCTCCAGTGTAAATTCTAATGTTCAATTTTGTGGGATTTTACAGCAGGATTTGACACAGTTGACAGATTTGTTCTCCTGAGGAGTGTCTTCTCTCTTAAAACATAATCCGATCCTGCCTTTCACTTTTTCCTTACTAGCTACTCTTGTCAGTCTCTTTTCCTGAGTGTTATGCACTAAGCACTAGAGTGAGTCAGATTTAATCATGAACTCTAATCTTTTTTCAATATACCTCCTCTCCAAGTGATCTCAATCCATCCTTCTGCCCTCAAAAAAGTATCCCTGTGCCTGCACTCCTCACCGAACTGCCTACTCCATATACCCATTTGCTTAGACATTTTAAACTTAATAAATGCAAATCAAAGCTACGCGTGTTCTGCAGCTCCTCGCTCCTCTGAACCATCTCTTTTGTTGTGTTCTACATATCCAGAGCTTCAGTCTTGTTGTTCAAACCAGAAATATAGAATAATTCTTCATTCTTCACGTGACTTCACCTACAGTGTCAAGTATATCAGCAGGTTTTTCAAGCACTTTGGCTATATGTGTTCAGTAGCTACTAATGTTTGCCTATTATTCTCCTTTTGAAAATTATCATATCATTTTTCCCAATATGACCATTTAAGTCTGATCTCAAATATCATTACATTAGTGGGTTCTCCAACTGATATCTTTCAAATACCTCCTTCCATAACTCTCCATTGTACTAAATTACCTTTTCCCCAATGGAGTTATCAATATCTAAGTACATTGCATCTAATTTGTTTAGTCTATATTTTGGTTTTCTCACACTAAAGTATAACCTTTATGAAAGCAAGAACTTGTGCATATTATTCATTTCTATATCTCAACATCAATGACAGTCTATCAAATAGTAGGTTGTTTAATAAATGAATACAGCTCCCAAAATATCTTTCATCTAGAAATATATTTCTTATGATAAACAGAAGAACAGTTTTAGTTGGATATGTTTGTTAAATTTGTGCCACATGGAGGTCTGTTTGGGAAGCAGAAACTGATGTCCTAGGTTGTAGGTACAGCTTTGTTATGTGACTTTAAACAAGTTGTGTAACTTTACTTAGCCTTCCATTTGTCATTTTCAAAATATGGTTCTTGCTGTCTACAATCATTCTAATAAAATTAAATGAAAATATTCTATAACATTAGCTTTCTTTTTCACAGGTATTTTAACATTTTTTTTCCAAACACAGAAAGAAAGCATGATAGTTCTACTTTAATTAGTACTAATCCTCTGAGAAAGTGTAAAGAAAGAAAGAATACATGGCAATAAGAAAATAATCTTCATTTTACTGGTCTTTGGCATACAATAAGAACAGTGTGATGGAAGCACATCACTGCTGTATATGAGAGTTAATGACAAAACCATGAGATCTGTCACTTGCTTTCATGACTAAAAGAACAGTTTGATTTTTTTCATAAATCATTATCTGGTCTTCTTAATAAAAATACTCATTTTACATTATCTTACCTATTCACTCTGAAGAATGGGAGAAGTAAGTAAAAAAGAAACTGCTTTTGGTTTGCTATTGTGATTCTTTTCTCCCTGTATTTGGATTTGGAATGAAAGCTTTTTCATTCCAAGAATCATTTCTGTAGTTGGAAAAATAGAGTAGGAAATAGAATAAAGAAGAAGAATAATGAAAATTTGTTAATAGCTTGAAACAGTGATTATATTTTATACTACTTTTTTTTATAAAATATTATAATAATTTAATGCTGTGCTCTAATAAATATGACTCATTTGCTTTTATAATAAAATATCTGCACCACGGGCTAACTCTCATGACTCCATTAGTTTATTTAAAAATTTCAAATTTATTTTTACTTTGTGAAGGTCACTGCATACAAACATTAAAGAGGATATTTGTTAGGGTACACATTTATTCACATAGACAATAACACCAAAGTCAGTACAAATTAATACAAGAAGCTGGTAGACATGAATTACACATTTCCTGTTGTTTTTGATGTTTATTTGCTGATTTGTTTTCTTGTCACATTTCCTAAACTTCATTCCATCCATTATCAGGGATGATAAAATTTTGGCTTTAATCTATTGCCTATTGTAAGTTAAGAGACTAAAAGTACTTTTGTGTCATAATATTATTTTCCTGTCCTCACTAGATAAGGGATTTTAATTTTATGCATTGTTTCAACATTGCGTTATTTTTAAAATTTTATATGCACTATGTAAAGATGCAAAATAAAATTTAAACTATCCAATTTAAATGACAATATCAAAATGTTTTCATGAATACATATGATGTGCTCAACAGTTTGCATATATTTTCAGAATAATCTTCACCGTAACTTTGAGTTACTGATAATGAAACTAATATTTAAATTGGTTAAATCATTTTCCTAAGGTCACACAGCAGGTACAATAAAATGAAAGCAAGTAAGACTTAATCCTCTTGTGGTAGAATTACCTTGTATATGTAGCATTGTAAGTAATGAGAGACTTAGACTTAGTTCTAGCCAAACTCTTCTCAAGGACAGATTCTTTCATTTCTATGACTCTGTTTTTCACTCCTTTGCCCTGACATGCACAGTATCCATTTCATGCACGTTATCGGGATTTTTAAAATCTTAATGCAATAACATATATGATTATCTGGATAATTAGTTTTTTTAGATCTCCAAGTAAAGATCTGATGTTGTGGAAGATTTACACAGGTATGTTACGGAAATGTCATAACAGACTACTGACCGTGCAAAAGGATCTTGGAGTCCTTCGGAGATAAATCTGTGTAAAACGCAGGGCTCAACATAAATCCATTCATGGAGACTTAGGGAATGTCAGTTTTGATGTCCAATTTGAGGAAACCTTGAGAAAGAACTACTACAAATGGCCATATTTAGGATTGAAAGCAAGGGATAAAGTAAAGCCAATAAGACGGCCTGAAAAAGCAAGATGCTTTACTAAAATTAAGGCAATAATATATGTTATAAATTTCCTCAGAGCTGTAATGTCTGAAAGTAGAGGAGTTTGATAAATCTTATTCGTTTCCAAAAAATAAATAAATAAATAAATAAAAATCAATAGAATTTTGCATTCCATGAAATAAAATATAAGAATCTATTGTAAGATTACCAATATACTATTTAACTGATATCCAAAACTCTACATGCAACCAAAATAAACTGGAGAGTTTGAACAACACTCTATCACACAAGGTGATAGACCTGCCTTAAGATTAGTTAAGATGTCTGACCAGAAAGTGTTGTTATTCTTTCGGGATCAAATTTGATCTGGTATTAAAGTGTGAGTGTCTTTAAAAAAAAAAGCGCGTTGGGGCTCCTGGGTGACTCAGTGGGTTAAAGCCCCTGCCTTTGGCTCAGGTCGTGATCCCAGCGTCCTGGGATCGAGCCCTGCTTCGGGCTCTCTGCTCTGCAGGAAGCTGCTTCCTCCTTTCTTTGCCTGCCTCTCTGCCTACTTGTGATCTCTGTCAAATAAATAAATAAAATCTTTAAAAAAAAAAGCGTGTTAAATTCTTTTTGGTAGTATAAATAATCAAAGGGTAAATGCAGTATGTTTAAAAGGGTTTGGTAGCAAAATATCCTGAGAAGCCACCACACATCAAAACTTGATGAAAGTGGAGAAGATAACCAAGAAGAGTGCAAAGACACCCATGCTGGAGAGATAGAGCAGGGAAAACACTCGTTCTAATTTCACGTGGAGAAGGATTTGTTGAAAGAGTTAATGGTGGTCTGTTAGACAAAATTGTTGCTCTCATTTTTCCCCCACTTTGCAATGGCTTTATATACTCACACTCTTGCTGGGAACCCATGATGCACAGAGGGCACCACCCAGATCATTACCTTCTTGGGCTGGACCTTGTGAATTAAATTATCCAGTGTTTTGGTAGCAGATGTAACGTAAGCAGGGGTTCATCCTGTTGTGTTCTAATTCCCTGTCAGAGGAAGAGTATGCCCTGGGTGGTCACTGCCCGTCATCCTGTGCTAAGAATAACACACATGAAGAGCAGGATACAGGCTCTGGGTAACTTCTGGCACAGGTGATGAATGCAGAGCATATCTGAACCTGGTGCCTAAGAGTCTGTTCAGCCACACTGGCCAACAGATTAATGCTGATCACCAAATGTGAGACTGGCGGGTAATTGTTTTCAGAAACTTCTGGGGTGTTGTATCACAAAGCATTGTTGTGGTAAATGCTAACTTTTACAGATAGTAATAAAAAAAAAAGGAAAGAACATGGGATCAGATGAAATTTATACTAACTTAATATATTGACTAAAAGACATGATAAAAAAAATCTTCAAATTCATACAGAAAAAAAGAATACAGACCATTTTGTCATCTTGATGGAGAAAGAAATCTAATTACAGGATTATAAAATTTCATCTTTTGGGTTTAAAATTTCATTTAATTAAAAATTTTGTTTACAAAATGTCAGGTTTTAATATTTGACATAATTCGGGCTAATTTTAGAAGATATATAGATAATTTGAATTTTAGAAGAAGTAACTTAATCAATATAAATGGTAAACATGAATATGTTCAAATTAGAAAGAAAATGTACTAGTGCTTTAAGAGTCTTTGGATCCCTGATTATGCAGAAATGTAATATATTCTGGGTTATTTTTACCTTTTTCCCCTCTCTTTTCACTGCTCCCCGACCCCCAGGTCCCATTCTGTCTCAATTTCTTTCTCTTACGGTTTACAGTAGATTTTAAAAGTGATCCCCAATGACTTTTGCCATTGTATAATCACACCCCATTGAGGATAGAACTGTGGGTATGACCAGGTATCACTCCTATGATTATGTTACCTGATCTAATCATACAAACCCATTAAAAACAGAAGGTTTTCTCAGGCTGGTGGCAGAATGGGAAAGCTAAGAGATTTAAGGCATGAGAAGGGTTCCTAGACCATTAGTGGCTTCAGAGGTGGAGAGGGCCATTTGCAGGGATCAGACAGCACCTTTTTTTAGAAGTTCAGAGCAATGTTTGATAAAAACCCAGGAAGTTAACAGTAACCTCATTCCTATAGCCATACCAGACTAAATTCTTTCTACACCTCGAAAGAACCTGAAACAGATTCTTATCCAATGCTTCCAAATAGGAGCCTTAACCAGCTGAAAACTTGATTTTGACCTTTTGAGACCCTACATAGATAACCCAATCAAACCTGCTGGGACCTTCACCCATAGAACTATGAGCTAATAAATGGATATTACTGATTTAAAGTGTACTATAGGCACAAAAGTGTGCATGAAATCCAGTAAGTGCACTGTATTAGTTATTATTACTATTGGCTATACATTTACTTGTATAATCTAGACATGAGTATAATGTTTCATCTAGATTTAAACTAGGAAGATTTAAGAAATAACATTCACAGAGTTATGTAATGATTACCACAATCAGTTTAGGAACTGTCATCACCCTCAAAAGAACCCTGGAGCAGTCACCCCCTCTTCCTCCAACTTTCTCCCACCAGTCCTAAGAAAGCATCCATTTTCCTACTGTCCCCGTGGGTTTGCCTATTCTGGACACTCATGTAAATTTAATTATATAATACGCAGTCTTTTGTCACTGGCTTTTTTCAACATAGCATTGCATTTTCAAGGTTTCTCCATGTTATAGAATTTGTCAGTATTTCATTCCTTCTTATGGTTGACTAATATTCTATTATATGCATATGCCCCATTTACTTATACATTACTCTCTTGATGGACATTTTTTTTCCACTTTTGGCTTGTATGAATAATGTGGCTATGAATATTTGTGTTCAAGTTTGTGTGTGGACACATGCTGTCCCTTCTTTACAGTATATATTTAGAAGTGAAATTGCTGAGTTTTACAATAACTCTGTTTAACCTTTTGAGGAAATGCCAGACTGTCTTCTAAAGTGACTGTCCCTTTTTACCTTCTCATCTGCATTGTGTGAGGGTTCAAATGTCTTCACATCTTCACTAACCCTTGTAATTATCTGCATTTTTTTTATTATAGCTATCCTAATGCATATGAAGTGGTATCTCATTTCGGTTTTGATTCATATTCCCCAGATGGCTAAGTATACTAAGCATTTCCCCAGCTTTCTTTGACTATTTGCATATCTTCTTTTGAGGAATGTTTATTCAGATCCTTTGCCATTTTTAAATTGAGATACATATCTGTTTTATTATTGGATTGTAGAATTTGTGCTATTGTTTCCAGATAAAATAGTGTTAGCTATATGATTTCCAAGAGTTTTTTTATTTTAATTTAATTTAATTTTATTTTAATTATTTTAATTAATTTCCTTTGAAATGCAAACATTTTAAATTTTGATGGTGACTAATGTATCTATTTTTTCTTTTGTTGCTTTACTTTTGGTATCAGAAGTACTTACTTTTGACACTTGTGTCAAGATATCTTTTCTAGGCTGTGGGATCTTTGAAGAGGTTAATTATGTCAATAGTGCCCAGTAGATAGTCTAAAATAAATTTCTTAGTAGAAAGATTAAATTTAAATGAGAGATCTAAGTCAATTATTCAGATAATTCACAAAAATTGTTTAGAGAACTTGCTTACAGAAACTAACTTCTATTTGATAGTAGAGCTGAGTGTTAAGGACAACAAAATTGGAGTATGATATTCTCCATTTGAATCATGGCCTGACCACCTTCCAGCTGCATAACATAATATATATGCATCTCAGTTTCCTTCATCTCCAAAGCTGTTAGCATAACAATTCTATCTTCAAATTTCTCATGAAAATAAGTTAATATAGAAAACCCACACAGAAGTGCCTGAAACCTCATTGATCCCAGTATGTTAGAAATCATATTTTCACTTATATACTTGTTTATATATTCTTGGTGTGACAGTAAATGTTTCAATTCAATTGAACTAAGATGATTTAAGAAATAATTATGTATTAAATTAAAATGATTAGAAAAATAGTAATATTATAACGATGCAAAAGTAAATATTTGCTGCAGCATCTATTCTTATAATTCATGATACCAAAAATACTTTTCCATATAAGTAGAAAATTCCACAGCCATATCTATGAGTAAGAATATCTTATATCATCAAGATAAAATTAAAACTTTAAATTGAATGGATAGTAAATGTTTGGTTTATAGAGTTCCTGATTTTTAAGTAATGTGATATTAAGAAATTAATTTGATATTTTTCTTGAGACCAAAAAACAAAAATATCTTACACCCATATACTTTATTTTATTCTGATGAAAAATGAATTTGCATTTGTTTTAAATATAATATCCAGAAACACATGAAAACACCAAAATCATTTACATTTTGCTAACTGTATTTACTCTTATATTTTATGTATTTATTTCTGGTCTCTTATTTTTGCATTCTGTGAGGGTGTGTGATGTATATATTAAGGGATGTTTTGGTAAGGTAACTTATTTTCTTTAAGTATAATGTTGACTTAGAATTCTAATTTCTTAATTCTTGTTAGTTTTCTACATTTTTTCACTAATTTGGTTTCTAATACTTTGAGCTCAATGTAAAGTTATCTAGATTCTGCCCTTTTTAAATGGAGAATTGTTTTAGTATTTTACCTTGGTTGTATATAATATTTAAGATATAGAAGTTACAAGAGACAGTGGATTCCACTCTAATTACAGCAACAATATAAAAAGCTGAATACACTTCTGGTTGTTGTGGGAATGTTTTCTGTATGTGTAGTTGGTTGTTCTGTTTTGTGTCTGTTTTTTTCTTTTCTTTTTTTTGTTTACATTTTATTTATTTATTTGACAGACAGAGATCACAAGTAGGCAGAGAGGCAGGCAGAGAGAGAGAGGGAAGTAGGCTCCCCGCTGAGCAGAAAGCCCGATGTGGGGCTTGATGCGGGGCTCCATCCCAGGGCCCTCAGATCATGACCTGAGCCGAAGGCAGAGGCTTAATCCAGTGAGCCACCCAGGTGTCCCTGTTTTGTGTCTGTTTTTAAGAATAATTGGATATCTGAGAACCCCACAAAGCCTACATAAATTAAGTTCTGGAAAATGACAGTTTTTTTTAACATTAGAAAGAAGAGATCTATGTCTGCTGTTAACCCCATTGTCACTTGGGGAAAGAGCAGAAATCCCCCATAGGAGATAGGAATAAAGGGAAAACAGCTAAACTTGAACAAATATTTAATTGCTGCATTTGGGATGGCGTCCCACGAAAAAATTCTGAGGTCTTTGACTGACAAATCAAGTGTGCATCTAGCCGCCTATTTTTCCCCAAGGTCCCCTATGGAGTATAAGGGTACAGGACTGGGGATAACCAAGATTCACAAGATGATTAGATTTTCCTGATAGCACCTAGCCAACTGGCTGCAATCAAGAACACTTAACAGCAGTACAGTGTTCTTTCTCCAACTTACTACCAAGGAGATACCTCCTTGGATTTAAAATGACAAGGGCACGCATTGCATGGAGCACTGGGTGTGGTGTAAAACTATGAATTCTGTTATGCTGAAAAGAAATGAAATAAAAAAATAAAATAAAATGACAAGGAAATAACCTTTCTGTGTGACTTTAACTTGATATGGGAACACAAGACACAATTTTGCTGCCTGCCTCTCAAATAACAGGCAGGGTTTTAGGCAGTCAATAGTCTAGTTGTTTTTGAAAATACCCTGTTGTTTCATACCGCAGAAGGTATTTTTTTTTGGGGGGGGGCAATTCAAGATCAATGAAAAGTTAATTCTTTGATAAGATGGGAAGACTCAATAGAGTATCATGAGTTTCTGAGTATGTTTGCTACACGCATGCCTAATATTTGTTGAATTCAGAAGAGTTTTAAGGGGAAAAAAAGAATTTAAATGAATGTACATAGAGAACTAAAAAATTATGTATTGAAATTTATTTAAAATCTCGATGGACATGGATGGATACTATCTAATTTCATTTTAGTATTGTAAAACCAAGCTGCTACAAAATTGAAAATCACAATTAGTAAACACTTACATTTTATTACTACATAAGATATGAACACAATTAAAAAGAAAATAGAAAATGGATATAGGCCCAATTAAGGAAGAATTAAATTAGAAACACTAGAAATTATAATTTGACACACACCCTTGCAGAGATTTTCTTCTATATATTTGCATTTAAGTGTGTGTGTATAGGTGTATATACATAGAGAAATTCAAGTTGTAAAAGCCATTTGTGTAAACAAATTATTTTTATCTTCTCTTCTTCCAGGTCAATATTTCCTATCATAATCTTACTTCATAGACAACATTTATTATCAATTCTCCATTTGGGGGATGTTAAATCTATCCAGCTATTAGTTATTATCAACTCCATGCACTTACACATCTCCATATATGTCAACTTCCTAGTAATATTAGCTTATATGGAAATGTATGCCATAACAATTCATTTGCTCTTAGTTTTTCACTCTTACTATTTTTCAACGTATTAATTAATGTTTCTAAGATTATGTGATCATTACATATACTTCTAATTTCAATTACTCTCCCAGTGATAAAATCCGAGAGTGTTTCTAATCCTTGGTTAAATAATTAACATTATAATGAGAATCATCATAAATGTCTTTATTATTTATTTATTTATTTATTTTTATTTCATTTCTTTTCAGCGTAACAGAATTCATAGTTTTAAACCACACCCAGTGCTCCATGCAATGCGTGCCCTCCATAATACCCACCACCTGGCTCCCCCAACCTCCCACCTCCTGCTCCTTCAAAAACCCTCAGGCTGTTTTTCAGAGTCCATAGTCTCTCATGGTTCATCTCCCCCCCAATTTCCCTCAACTCCCATCTCCTCTCCATCTCCCCATGTCCTCCGTGTTATTTGTTATGCTCTGCAAATAAGTGAAACCATATGATAATTGTCTCTCTCTGCTTGACTTATTTCACTCAGTATAATCTCTTCCACTCACATCCAAGTTGCTACAAAAGTTGGGTATTCATCCTTTCTGATGGAGGCATAATAATCCATAGTGTATATGAACCACATCTTCCTTATCCATTCATCCATAGAAGGGCATCTTGGTTCTTTCTGCAGTTTGGCGACCATGGCCATTGCTGCTATAAACATTGGGGTACAGATGGCCCTTCTTTTCACCACATCTGTATCTTTGGGGTAAATACCCAGTAGTGCAATTGCAGGGTCATAGGGAAGCTCTATTTTTAACTTCTTGAGGAACCTCCACACTGTTCTCCAGAGTGACTGCACCAACTTGCATTCCCACCAAGAGTGTAAGAGGGTTCCCCTTTCTCCACATCCTCTCCAACACACATTGTTTTCTGTCTTGCAAATTTTGGCCATTCTAACTGGTGTGAGGTATCTAAATGTGGTTTTAATTTGTATCTCCCTGATGGCTAGTGATGATGAACATTTTTTCATGTGTCTGATAGCCATTTGTAGGTCTTCATTGGAGAAGTGTCTGTTCATGTCTTCTGCCCATTTTTTGATAAGATTATCTGTTTTGTGTGTGTTGAGTTTGAGAAGTTCTTTACAGATCCTGGATATCAACCTTTTGTCTGTACTGTCATTTGCAAATATCTTCTCCCATTCCGTGGTTGCCTCTTTGTTTTGTTGACTGTCTCCTTTGCTGTGCAGAAGCTTTTGATCTTGATGAAGTCCCAAAAGTTCATTTTTGCTTTTGTTTCCTTTGCCTTTGGAGATATATCTTGAAAGAAGTTGCTGTGGCTGATATCAAAGAGGTTACTGCCTATGTTCTCCTCTAGGATTCTGATGGATTCCTGTCTCATATTGAGGTCCTTTATCCATTTCGAGTTTATCTTTGTGTACGGTGTAAGAGAATGATCGGGTTTCATTCTTCTACATATAGCTGTCCAATTTTCCCAGCACCATTTATTGAAGAGACTGTCTTTTTTCCACTGAATATTTTTTCCTGCTTTGTCGAAGATTATTTGACCATAGAGTTGAGGGTCCATATCTGGGCTCTCTAATTTTTTCCATTGGTCTATGTGTCTGTTTTGATGCCAGTACCATGCTGTCTTGGTGATCACAGCTTTTTAGTAAAGCTTGAAATCAGGTAACATGATGCCACCAGTTTTATTTTTGTTTTTCAACATTTCCTTAGTGATTCGGGGTCTCTTCTGATTCCATACAAATTTTAGGATTTTTTGCTCCAGCTCTTTGAAAAATACCGGTGGAATTTTGATGGGAATGGCATTAAAAGTATAGATTGCTCTAGGTAGTATAGACATTTTAACAATGTTTATTCTTCTGATCCAAGAACATGGAATGGTCTTCTATCTTTTTATGTCTTCTTCAATTTTTTTCATGAGAGTTCTGTAGTTGCTCGAGTACAGATACTTTACCTCTTTGGTTAGGTTTATTCCCAGGTATCTTATGGTTCTTGGTGCTATAGTAAATGGAATCGATTCTCTAATTTCCCTTTCTGTATTTTCATTCTTAGTGTATAAGAAAGCCACTGATTTCTGTACATTGACTTTGTATCCTGCCACGTTACTGAATTGCTGTATGAGTTCTAGTAGTTTGGGGGTGGAATCTTTTGGGTTTTCCATATAAAGTATCATGTCATCTGCAAAGAGAGAAAGTCTGACTTCTTCATTGCCAATTTGGATACCTTTTATTTCTCTTTGTTGTCTGATTGCTGTTGCTAGGACTTCTAATACTATGTTGAACAAGAGTGGTGAGAGTGGGCATCCTTGTCGTGTTCCTGATCTCAACAGGAAGGCTGTGAGCTTCTTCCCATTGAGGATGATGTTTGCTGTGGGTCTTTCATAGATAGATTTTAT
>PISX010024420.1:0-27933 GCA_004024625.1 Mellivora capensis
GGACCTGGAATCATGACCCGAGCTGAAGGCAGAGGCTTTAACCCACTGAGCCAGCCAGGCGCCCCTAAAATCTTTTTTTTTTTTTTTAAAGATTTTATTTATTTATTTGTCAGAGAGAGAGCGAGAGCGCGAGAGAGTGAGTACAGGCATACAGAGTGGCAGGCAGAGGCAGAGGGAGAAGCAGGCTCCCTGCCGAGCAAAGAGCCCGATGTGGGACTCGATCCCAGGATGCTGGGATCATGACCTGAGCCGAAGGCAGCCGCTTAACCAACTGAGCCACCCAGGCGTCCCCTAAAATCTTTTTTTTTTTTTAAATTGAGATAAATAAGCCACTTATTCCTTTGACATATTGATGGCATTTTTCTTAGAGAAATTTTTAAGGAGACTTTCCTCTTAACATGTCTACAGATTATAGATTTCTTTTTTTTTTTTTTGAAAATTTTATTTATTTATTTATTTGTCAGAGAGATAGAACACAAGCGGGGGAAGCGGTGGGCAGAGGGAGGAGCAGGCACCCCACTGAGCAGGGAGCCCAATACAGGACTCAATGCTAGGACCCTGGAATCATGACCTGAGCCAAAGGCAGAGGCTTAACCTACTGAGCCACCCAGGCATCCCTATAGATTTATTTCTTAATGACAATATTTTTCGAACTAAAGAAAATACCTGTATGTATATATAAATATCTGTGACCTGAAATATGTAATTGTTTTCCTTTATAATAGTTATGTTAAATCTACCATTTTTAAAGCTTTTATCATTAATAATAATCATGGCAAACATTATTTGGGGTGTCTTATTTAAAATCTAATACAGAGGTTTAAAGATAAGTGTAACATAGTAGAAATAGAAGATGTGAATGTTTTGTATGCTGGAATGATAGACATATAAATTGTATGTGTTTTGTTGTTCTTTACAGACATTCCACTTCTTCCTTCTATCACATCTCTAAGTCTAAGTGAAAATGAGAAGAGTGGGCCTTTTGTGGTACATTGGCTGAACAATAAAGAGTTGCATTTTACTTTGTCCATGGAAGTCTTTTTACAGCAACTTAGAAAAAGTTTTGAGCAACCGTCTTCTGAGGCCAGTGTAGAAGACTCTAATCAGGCAGATGGAAAATCTGATGAAGGTAAAGCTTTAAGAAGGATAAAAAAAATGTTTTGTTGACAATAGCTAAGATTTTTATATTGGGGTAACATAAGCTACTAGCTTCAGACATTCAAATTTGCTGTGGGTTAATACAACTTTGGAGTAGCTCAGTAAATAGTCCAATATTGGTATTCCTATTCCTGGTGGCTTTCTTTTATAGGATGATATAGACTCCGGGTTCTCCATGCTTATGCTTCTGTTCGCCCCTAGGCCTTGCTACCTAAAGGACTCTCTGTGCCCTAGGAACATTGACATTACCTAGGAGCTTATTAAAAATTACCTATGTATTGATGGAAACCTGGAAGTTGGACACTGTAAATGTCTTACTTTAAAATAGTTTCTTAAGAGTGTCATATCAGTTATAAGTGCATATACCCAGAGCATCTCTAATGTAGCCAACTCAGGTTTTAAAAAATCCAATATTATGAAAAGAGTACAAATTACACTCAAATAATATATTTGAATAATTCACCCCAGAATTATAGACCCCATTCTGCCTTCTTCATTGAGAAAATCTAAGGTCTTCTGAGTAAATTGTGGTACAGCAAGTTTAACTATAATTCTCTAGTCCAGTATTAATCCTCTGTCATTAATCCACTGACTCAATCCTATACGCCTTCTGACTGCTGAGTTAACTGCAGTGGCCTTATATCCCTGGAGCAGAGTTATTTTTAAAGGGGAGCCAATTTCTTGTTTATTTAAAAGTTACTATGTTTTTCATCTTGAATGCATTTACAAAGATCTTTCTTAACAGCTTCTATTTACTTGGCTCATGAATTCTTTTGCTTATAGAAATGGATGATGGTGTGGATGATCTGAAAATAAATCATGAAAAGAAGGAATTGGGCGATGATAAAATGGTACCAAATTCAGGTTTTGTACCCTTATCATCAGCTGCCATCGATCATCAGATTGAAGTACTTCTGTCTGAATGGAGTAAAAATGCAGACATGCTATTCAGTATTCATCCCATGGATGGCTCTTTGCTAGTTTGGCACGTGGATTGGCTGGACGAATACCAGCCTGGTATGTTTCGTCAAGTCCAGGTACTATTATGATCTCAGGAGAGCTGCTGCTTATTAAATGTGGGTACTGTTTTGTGATACTTCTTCGTGTTATATCATATGTTCTGATATTTACTTTTTAAATTCTAGGTGTCCTTTGTTTCCAGAATTCCTGTAGCTTTTCCCACAGGTGATGCGAACTCTCTCTGTAAAAGCATAGTGATGTATGCCTGCACCAAGAATGTTGACTTGGCTATTCAGCAAGGGAAACAAAAACCTTCTAGCCTCACGCGGTCTACGTCAATGCTTATCTCTTCAGGCCACAGTAAATCAACTAATAGTTTAAAACTAAGTATTTTCACTCCTAATGTTATGATGATATCAAAGCATGCTGATGGCTCTCTGAATCAGTGGCTGGTCAGTTTCGCTGAAGAATCTGCCTTTTCTACAGTTCTCAGTATTTCTCATAAATCTAGATATTGTGGTCATCGCTTTCATCTTAATGATTTAGCTTGTCACTCAGTATTACCATTATTGCTGACAACGTCACACCACAACGCACTAAGGACGCCAGATGTTGATAACCAAAAGCAACCTTGCGATCCTGTAAATACTGAAGAATGTTCTTTGGCACAACAGAATAAAAACAGCGTTGACGTGACATTTCAGGATCCCAATGCAGTTTATAGTGAGCTTATTCTTTGGAGGGTTGATCCGGTCGGGCCATTGTCTTTTTCTGGAGGTGTTTCTGAGCTTGCCCGGATTAATTCTCTACATGTTTCTGCATTTTCCAATGTGGCATGGCTCCCCACTCTTATACCCAGTTACTGTCTAGGTAAGCTTTCTGGTTTTATTTTAAGAAATTTAGATTTTCTGACATCGTTTCAGGGTTAAATTTTAAATGTTTGTGAATACTTTCTAGGTGCATACTGCAACTCTCCTAGTGCATGCTTTGTAGCAAGTGATGGGCAATATCTGAGATTATATGAAGCTGTTATTGATGCCAAGAAACTTCTGTATGAGCTTTCCAATCCTGAAATTTCTGTAAGTAAATGGCTTTTAAAAGTAAGTGTATAGTATAAGGTTTCTAGATACTTATTTTATACTTTTAGGCATGTTCTAGAATTGTGACATATAATTTGTGATCAATAGATGTATATTTTCTGGTTACTTTATTTTTTTTTCATATTTGCAATGTACCATTTATAGCGATTCTCAGCTTCTTTAAAAAAGAAACCATTTCTTTCATTCATTCCAAAAATAGAGACTAGTGTCATACAATATGTTTCTGTAATGCTTCTTTGCTCAGAGATAAATGAGGACTACTGGCAGTATAAATGTGGAAGTTAACGTTGGTTTGTCTGCAGTTTTTTTCAAGGCAGTGGGAGCGGGAGTAACAGCAGTAGAATTTTAATCTTAACCAAGAAAGAAAAAGCTCTCAGCTTGTTTGCAGTACAGTTAGGAGTCCTTCCAACATCATCGCAGAGCCTTTATCTTGTGACAGGTGGTACTTCTTCCTCTGCACAGCTAATAGCAACCACCGTCTGCACTGTCTTAGCGACTCTACCAAGCTAGTATCTACATTTAAATATCCCTTGAGGTAACCTTCAGCCGAACTGAGCTTCTTGATTAGGGGATTCAAGCCATCTCCTCAGCTACCAGTTAATGTTTTTGTTAATGTGCTTGTTATCCAGCTGCACAGGTGTTAGTGGTCTTGCTCCCATCCTATCTTTTTCCTGAGTTATTTTTAATGTGTGGTTTTTCAGAATGCAAGGTTTTTCAAAACACATATGACAGTGTTTTACTAGAAACACATAACTATTGAGGGCATTCTGTTTTTTCAGGTATTATTTAAGTGCTGGGAATTTAGATGTGAAGAGAACAGACAATCTGAGATTACATTCTAGTGAAAGGGGTATAGAAAAAAAGGCAAAAATATATTAATAAATGTTATAGAGAGAAACCATGTTGCACAAGGGAATGCCAAGTAAGGTACTGGTCACAGAAAGGGTACCATTTGAGTAAGGACCTGCAGGAGATATGGATGTGGATATTTAGAGGAAGAATATTTTAGGAAGAGAAACAGCCAGGGTAAAAATCCTGAGGTCAAGGCATGTTTGCTATGTAAAGGAGCAACAAGGAGGACATTGTGGCTGGGGCAGAGTAAGTGAGGTGGGGAGTAGTCAGGGATTAAGTTAAAAAATTAGCCTAGCCAGATCTTACAAGCCCTTTTGGGCCTTTGTGGTAACTTTGGCTTTTACTGTGAATTACATAGAAACCATTGACAGTGACTGATGGATACGATCTCACTTGGATTTTGAAAGAATCTCTCTGGGGCGCCTGAGTGGCTCAGTGGTTAAGCCTCTGCCTTCAGCTCAGGTCATGATCTCAGGGTCCTGGGATCGAGTCCCGCGTCGGGCTCTCTGCTTAGCGGAGAATCTGCTTCCTTCTCTCTCTCTTTCTCTCTCTCTCTCTCTCTCTCTGCCTACTTATGATCTCTGTCAAATAAATAAATAAAATCTTCTAAAAAAAATTTAAAAAAAGAAAGGATCTCTCTGGCTGCTGTATAAATCAGACATGGGGAGCAGAAATGGCATCAGAGAGGCCAATGCAGGAGTCTTTACAGTAGTCTGAGAGAGAATCAAAGGGGCATAGAATGGTAGCAAGTGGTAGTGATAAAGATGATAAAATTAGTCAAATCTCAATGTGATTTGAACATTGAATAGACAGGATTGGACTGGATGTGGGGCTTGTATGAGAAAAAGAATGATGGCTCATGTTGGTGAGCACAAGGAAGAATAGAATGACTCTGAGTTGAGTTGAGAAGAGTGTCTAAGAGGCTGATTCTGAGGAGCAGGTAGATTTGAGAGTCTGGTGTTGAACATGTTAATTTTGAGATGACTGTTTGACATCCAAGAGACGTAGTATACTAGATGTAGTTTTAGAGGGAGGTCTGAGCTGAAGGTGTAAAATAACTAGTTGTCAGTATATGAATTTAAAGGTGTGAAGCTGAATGAGATCACAGAAGGACAGTAGAAGTGATAGGATTGAACTCTGGGGCATCCCATTGTTGAAAGTGCGGTGAATGTGGCATATAGTGGAAGCCAAGTGAGGACAGTTATTTCGAGAAGGGAGTGATCACTAGAATCAAATGCTGCTCATAGATAAAGTGTGATGAAGATCCACTTTAACAGTGTGACCTTGACTAGAGCAGTCAGGACATACATAGCTTGAGAAACCCGCATACATAAATAGTATAGCAACATGTTTCTTTAGTTCCACCTTTCTCACCTCAAAATTAATGCCTAGAAAACATTGATGCTTAGAACATTTCTGTGACATTGAAGTCGGTCTTTAACATTTATAGATGTAAAATGTTCTTCCCCCTTATCATGCATTACTTTTGTTGTTCTTTGCATTGACTGATCCATTATTCTTACTCATTCCTCTGTAATGAATAGTAAAGTAAAATCCTAGAGTGTTGATAATGAAGGCAACTTGTGAATTTATTTAGCCCCACTTGAACTTACCTATTATTTACCTATTATGACCGAAATTTAATTTACTTATTATTTTTTAATTTAATTGTTTAATAAAAATTTTTTTTTTTTAAACAGAAATATGTTGGAGAAGTGTTTAACATCGTAAGTCAACAGTCAACAGCCAGGCCAGGATGCATTATCGCATTAGATCCCATTACCAGACTTGTAAGTACTATTTTTCTGGCCACTCAGCCTTGGGAAATAACATATATGTCAACTTATGTTGGTCTTTATTTACATTCAGCAAGGCAGAAAAACCCAGCTTCTTCATGTTTTTCAAGAAGATTTCATTTTGAATAACCTTGAGAAGAAAGGTCTGGGAAAAGACAGAATATTATCTGATGCAGGTAAAGAATAGTTTTTTTTTAATGTAATGAGAAATATTATGTGGAGTACATTAAACAGTAAATAAAAATAAGTTGATATAATGTTTCATATCATCTATGTGAACTTAAAATTTTCCTATTAGGTTTGTGATATTATTTACCATATAAATACCCAGTAGTCTTTTATTCCTTTTTTTGTTTTTTTAAGATTTTTATTTATTTATTTATTTGAGAGAGAAGGAGAGCAGGAGAGAGCATGAACAGGGAGAGTGGTTGAGGGAGAGGGAGAAGCAGGGAGCTCAATACAGAACTCTATCCTAGGACCCTGAGTCCATGACTTGAGCCGAAGGCAGACACCCAACTGACTAACCCACCCAGTCACCCAGTTGTTTTGTATTCTCAAACCAGGAAAAAAAAACCATGAAAAAATTAAAGGAGTTTGTCAGTTATATTTTTTAAAAAACATAATAGAGATTTTTTATTAATAGTATATGAGTAGGCTTTGCATAGATACAGTCCTGCACTAGCAGTTTGGATAATATGGATATCTGACCTTTTAGAAATCTACAATTTAGGGGCGCCAGGGTGGCTCAGTGGGTTGGGGCCTCTGCCTTCGGCTCGGGTCATGATCCCAGGGTCCTGGGATCAGGTCCTGCATTGGGCTCTCTGCTCAGCGAGGAGCCTGCTTCCTCCTCTCTCTCTGCCTGCTTCTCTGTGACCTCCGTCTGTCAAGTAGATGAATGGAATCTTTAAAAAAAAAAAAAAGAAATCTACAATTTAAAGCAGTAGCTTAAAGCTTCAAGTTATAATTCAAAGACAAAGTGTTTTAATTAATACTTTTATAGTTAAGCATTTAAAAAAGTTAACCTTCTCCACTAAAAATTAACTGTTATTTTGTATAGAGGAAAACAGAGCAAAATAAAGCTTAAACCTCTTGGTCATTAGTTTTAATTATAGAGCCAAAGCAAACTGAGAAATTACTTTCCTTATAAATGAACCATACAGTTTTTGCCTGGTGCTTTTAAAAGTCTGTTATTAAGCCCCACATAATACTAATTTCATTCTGTATTTGTTCCAGGTTATTTTTCTTAGATTTCTTGTACACTGTTTCTTAATTTCACATTTTTCTATTTTTCTTTTCCTTTGAGTTTGCACTGTTATGTCCAATGTCTAATTTCTTTTTTTTTTTAACTTTTTTTAAAAAATATTTTATTTATTTATTTGTCAGAGAGAGAGAGAGTGAGCACAGGCAGGCAGAATCAGGGAGAAGCAGGCTCCCTGCCGAGCAAGGAGCCTGATGCGGGACTTGATCCCAGAATGCTGGGATCATGACCTGAGCCTAAGGCAGCTGCTTAACCAACTGAGCCACCCAGGCGTCCCCAATGTCTAATTTCTTACCACTGTTTTCATTTAGTCATTTTCCCTGAGAATTCGTGAACTGTGCAAAACACAATGCTTTGGTAAGGTCTGAATATAATAATGGAAAGATACTAAAAATGGAAAATAAAGATGTCAGGTACAAGATAAAGGGCTATTTATATCAACATAATATTCTTTATTTTTCATTTTTTATATCGAAATATTAGCATTAATATTGTTAACAACTCACGTCTCTGAGGTTTTTTTTAAAGAAGTTACTCTCATGCTTTAGGTAGAGTTCTGTTGTGATCTTAAATCTATTCTAGCATTTTCTTTCCTAGGATTCTTCATTTTTTAATTTTTTTTCTCTCTTTAAAAATGAATATTTTTCCTAGTTTTTCTTAAAATATTCTGGAAATTCTTACTTTTACTAAAAAACTATTATCTTGATTATCAAAGTTTTCCAGAAAACACCCACGAAGTATAACATGTTCATCTTACTTTGTTCTAATATCAAGAACCGAAGAAATGCTTCACAGATACATTTGTTATTAGGACAGTCTTTCTTGTTAGTAAAATTATCAGAAGTAGGTTGATCTCTGATCTTTTTTCTTTAGTCGTAATCCCTTATCCTTCCTCTTAATCCTTGGAATTTAAGTGTCTAACTCACCCAGAGCCCATTACCATGTTTACCTTTTCATTTAGTTTCTTAACACAATATAACTTAAGATATTTGGAGTTATTTTTCTGATTTTTATATATTTGATGATTTATGTGGTTTTTTGCTTTTTCTTTACATAATTTTGTACGTAGTAAAGATTAGTTTATAATTAAGAAAACTTGGATTAAAGTCCATCATTAAACCAAGTTAATTTTTTTCCAGGCAATAATGAGTCACTGATTTTATATTTTAGATGCAGTTGTTTTATTTTGAGCAGCTTGTGTGCTGCTTAAATCATGTAGTTTTGACTAAGAAAAATTCTTAATGGGTGAATGATGAATACTTTTATTTTGGTTCTTAGATAAACTTCATTAATAAGTCATTCCATTATGGAAGTTATTTACTTTAAAATATGTTTGGCAATACAATTTTAATCATGATATGTTGATTTAAAGTATCTAAAAAAAATAATAAAATATCTGTCACATAGTTCCCACCTGTTCAGAAATTTCCTTATGGTCTAACCTATGTGAATAACATGATAGTGATTACTATGATATGTGACTGTTTTTAAGCCTGACAATTCAGAAGTGAAAAGTATAGCATATATTTTAATTGTTAAAATTTTAATTTAACACAAATTCATGTGATCAGAAAGTTGATTGCATTCCATAATGCTGCTTTGTATATAGAATTTTAGTTAAGAGTTTTTTTTTTAATTCATTTATTTTAACTTGGCATAGTTAATAAGTTATCTCATTTATCCATGTTAATAGTGAAAAATATTAATACCCACAGGCAGCTCACCTAATGGATTTTCTGAGAAATTCTACCTAATTGTGATAGAGTGTACCCAAGACAACCGTTCATTGCTACACATGTGGAATTTACATTTACAGTCCATTCCTGTCTCATTGGGTGAGTCCTTTTTTTTTTTTTTTTTTTTAATATCTGGAGCTTTAAGTAGGCTTAAATGAATAAATTATGTATGAGTAGATAGTTCAGTACATTTTTAAAATATATATTCTTTTCTTTCTTTCTTTCTTCCTTTTTTTAAAGATTGTATTTATTTATTTGAGAGAGAGAGAGTACAAGTAGGCAGACCAGCAGGCAGAGAGAGAGAGTGAGAAGCAGACTCCCTCTGAGTAGGGAGCCCCATGCAGGGCTCAATCCCAGGACCCCAGGATCACGACCTGAGCCGAAGGCAGCTGCTTAACAAACTGAGCCACCCAGGCCCCCTAAACCTATTCTTATTGAGTGAAAATAATTGTAGTTTTATTCAGTTAATGAAAAAAGCAAATGGATTCTCTGATTTTCTTTCCATAAAGAATCCTATTAAGATGGTTTTTTTTATGAGACTTTGGGATTATAAAATATAGCCGTTTTAATGCTTACAGGGTTCTCCCCCTCCCACCCTCCCATTTTTTGGTTCTTTTCTTATGTTTTATAGATGAAAAAGTAGATACAAAAATATCTGAAGCAGTTTGGCAACCGGAAGAACATTATTCTTCTTCTCCAGAGAAGATCGTATCTCCTTTTTCACAGAAGTATCAGGCTTGCAGAGCAAATCTCCAGAGTACTAGCAAGTTGACTCTGACTTCAGAAATGGTTTATAGCCAAGAGATGAATTTGCCAGAAGGAGTTGAAATAATAAGTGTTAAGCCATCAGCAGGTTAGTCAAGTTTGTGAAAAGAGACTAATCAAACTTGATAATCTATGAATATTTAAAGGTATTTAAAAAGAGGCACAACTTCTGTTTGTAAATCTACATGGAAGCAGAAATGGAAACACTATTTTAAGTATCCTATATTGAAAACTTAAATAAATTCTCATTATGTTTTCAGATTATTCTGACATTTGTTAGCCAGTTGTAATCTTAAGTATTGATTTCCAAGACAAATTTTCATGATGCCTTTATGAAGAAAAACCCAGAGTTTCCTGGGCAGAGATAGTAACGAGGTTGTGCCTTATTTGGCAACTTTGATAATATTGGTAGTAACTGCCTGGAACTGTGTCTTTAAAGGATTCTAAGTGTGTGGGTCCTGGTATATATTTATCATCTTTATCCTAGGGCAGTAGTTCTCAAAATATGATCCCTAGACTGGCAGCATCAGCATCATATCCCCATGTGGCACCTTGTTAGAAATAAAAATTCTTGGGCTACCCCTAGGATTTACTGAATCACAGACTCTGGGGTATACCTACCAGTCTGTTTTAACAAGAGTCCTACATGACTCTGATTGCACAGAGTATACTGATCACAAACCACAGTTCTAAGGTATCAAGAAAACCAACACAAAATACATATTTTTATCACTCAATTCTTTGTTTTTTCTAGTCAGAGTGTGCATTTTTGCTTTTTTCTACTTCTCTGTCATTTTTTGGACTGATGACTTTGAGTGCTTTTCAGTGCCATGTTATCAGGTACTTAATCTTTTTTAATTGGTGAAGTTGGCAGGAGTTGGGGTATTAACAGTGTTCTGATAACTTTTAATTCTGCATCCCTGTGTATTTTACTAAAAGATGCACCAGTGCAAGGAAAGTTAAAGTTTGAAAAAGAATGATGTTTTTGCATTGACACAATTTTAAGAGCTCTTCCCTTAGCCAAACAGTATGATCTTCACTGCTGAACTCCAGTTAAAACATATGGCAAATGTAAGAAAAATATTTCTAGAAACAGTCCTCTTATTTAACTTTGGCCCAAGTTGAGTTTGGCAGAAGAAGAGGATTTCTAGGGAAAGATAAGAAATTCGTTTTGTTTGGCAAAAACAGCATACAGTAAATGCTAGTCTTAAGATTATTTTTTATTTTTTTTAAAATCAGGACTCTTTGCAAGGTAAGCTAGTCTCTTCAGCTCAGAGATCCCAATGAACAATGCTAATTATATCCTTCTGCAACACTGCTATACTCCTTGAGGAGTTTAAAAAAAAATTGTTGAAATGCTTTCAAAGTACAATAAATGTCCTACATAACATTTATATCTTATAATTAGTAGTTTATATTTTATTATTTAGAACAGGGGTTGGCAGGCTATGGGCCGTGTACCTGTTTTGTAAATATATTTGCTTGAACCTTGCCACACCTATGGTTGACTTTTGGGTATACCTATTTTTCCTCTAGACTGGCAGGGTAAGTAGTTGCAGCAGAAACTGTATAGCTAGCAAAGCCTAAAATAGGCACTGCTATCTTAAAGAAAAAGCTTGCCGATGGTTTGGGAAATTAAGAGTATATAATTACATTAAGGACCCAAATGTTTTGTCCCACTTAGGAATCTTGTCAGCATCAGTAGTATCAAATACCCCTCAGTTATGGAGGGCCCAGTTAGTACATAGGTAAGCATGGGCTATGCACAAAGTGGTAAAAATACTGAAGATGAGCCAATAAATGTTGACACAGTTTTAAAATGTATTGATATCTTTAAATTACAATTTATAAGAATTGGATGATTAAAAATTGGGAGAAAATAGTACTTCTGAGAATCAGGACTAGAATTCAAGTTTTCTGATTCTGTCGTATTCTGGCTGTTTGGCGTAAGATAATATACACATTTGGTTAAGGGTCCTTACCTATAAAATGTAGAAATTGAATTTACCTCAGAGTTCTCTTTCAGCTCAAGGTTTTGATAATATTTCCCTTTTTGTATACCTTTGTGATGTCATTAAAAGCTTTTTACTGATCTTATTGACTCTTACACTAAATGTACGCTGTCTTGTTAACAGTAGTTTATACAAAGACTAAAACCTTTGGTGCATGAAAACAGAAATATTTAACCAAATTTGACATTTTGTTAATTGATTATTTTTATTTTAGGACATCTGAGTTCTTCTTCCATATATCCTGTGTGCAGTGCTCCTTATTTATTGGCAACTTCATGTTCAGATGAGAAAGTAAGATTCTGGAGATGCAGAGTAACAGATGGAGAATCTGACACATCAAAGAATGGAAAAGTGGATCTGGTGTACATTTGGGAAGAATGGCCATTACTTATCGAAGATGGACTTCATAGCAATAGTAGTATAACCGTCCCTGGTAGGCCTGTAGAAGTTAGCTGTGCACATACAAATCGGTTAGCAGTAGCGTATAAGCAGCTTGCATCTAATAGTAGGTCTTCTCAGGACTTCCTAATGCATGTCAGTATTTTTGAATGTGAGTCTACAGGAGGTTCGTGTTGGGTCCTCGAACAGACGATTCATTTAGATGAATTGAATACAGTGTTAGATTCTGGTATTAGTATCGATAGCAATTTAGTGGCTTATAATAAACAAGAGGTGTATTTATCCAGTAAAGAGAGTATTACATCAAACACAAAGCATTTAGTTCACTTAGATTGGATGTCTAGAGAAGATGGTTCTCATATCCTCACTGTAGGAATTGGATCAAAACTTTTTATGTATGGACCTCTGGCTGGCAAGGTACAAGAACAGGCTGGTAAGGAAAGCCTAGCCTTTCCTCTCTGGGAAAGCACTAAAGCTGTGCCTCTTTCTAAATTTGTCCTCTTAAGAAGTATGGACTTGGTTTCTTCTGTGGAAGGCTCTCCACCTTTTCCTGTTTCTTTATCATGGGTCCGGGATGGCATCCTTGTGGTAGGAATGGATTGTGAAATGCATGTATATTCCCAGTGGCAGCCATCTTCTAAACAGGAGCCTGTTACAGTGGATTCATACAATGGGAGCACTCCATCTCTAATAAGTTTAATAAAACAGAGCAACTCTTCGAGTTCTGGATTACATCCTCCAAAGAAAACCCTGACTCGATCCATGACCAGTCTTGCACAGAAAATCTGTGGAAAGAAAACTGCCTTCGATCCATCTGTGGATACGGAAGATTCAGGTCTTTTCGAAGCAGCTCATGTTCTTTCTCCAACTTTACCTCAGTACCATCCCTTGCAACTTTTGGAACTCATGGACCTTGGCAAAGTTCGGAGAGCAAAAGCCATCTTGTCGCACCTTGTCAAGTGCATTGCTGGGGAGGTTGTGGCACTGAATGAAGCTGAATCCAATCATGAGCGCCGCCTTAGGTCTCTCACTATCAGTGCTAGTGGGAGCACTACCAGAGACCCCCAGGCTTTCAACAAAAGTGAAAATACGGATTATACAGAAATAGATTCTGTCCCTCCACTTCCCTTATATGCCTTACTTGCGGCAGACGATGATAGCTGCTACTCATCTTTAGAGAAGTCTAGTAAGCAGAGTACCTTAAATAACTCAAACCAGTTGTCAAAAGAAAGTTATGATGAGCTTTTTCAGATCCCAACTTTAATGACTGATCATCAGGTGTTAGAGACAGATGAGGAAAATACCAAGCCCAGGGTCATTGACCTTTCACAGTACAGTCCAACTTACTTTGGTCCTGAGCACGCTCAGGTTCTTTCTGGCCACTTACTTCATTCCAGTTTACCAGGACTCAGCCGAATGGAGCAGATGTCTCTAATGGCCTTAGCAGATACAATTGCTACCACCAGCACCGATATCGGGGAGAGCAGAGACAGAAGCCAAGGTAAAACTAAATTGGGTACAGGATTGGAGGCAAAACTGAATATGTTTACTTATTTACACAGAAAATAATCCTAAGGAATGTTTATAAAAATTACGCCCAGGAAGGTTTTTTTTTAAATCATTGTTGTTCCCTCCCGATAGTTTTAACTTTAATATATGCTGTTTATCTCAGAAATCATAGTACTTTGAGAAAGTATGCAAAGATTCATTATGCCAGCCATTTTTACTTAATTGCTCAATAATATTAAAGATCCAACTGAATCCTTTGGAGTTTGGAAAAAGTTAGCATTCTTATTAGCTAATCAGTTTAGATACCTGAAAATTAAAGGTGCTTTCTGCTTTACTTTTTCTCGTGTTGTAATCACTATTAATTTGGTTTATAAAATATTGAAGGTTTTTTTAAATTAGCGCTAATGTATACTTCTGCCTAGAATAGCAAAAACAGGTATATTAAAATTGGTCTTCTCCTCACCCAGAGAGCATTTTTTTTCTTTTTAATCTCCTGAGTTACATACATATATAAAAAAATTGAATGTAGAATTTCCATCACATCTCAGTAAGATCTGAAATTAACAAGTCCGGCTTTGTGCATTGGATGGTAAGAGCGTCCCTTGAACTATGCTTGAAAGGAACATACACAACTCTTCTTTCGCATATTACCAGCAGATTATTGGGATGGGTCTAGGACCTGAATCAACAAGGAAAATACTTTAACATACTCCATAGTGAAGGTTAAACTTTTTAAAACTTCAGTCATATTTTGATTTAAATAAGATCAGATCTTATTAACATTTACTTGGATTTTGCTAATCAGCTTGTTTTTTAAAATTTTATTTTATTTTATTTTATTTATTTGACAGAGAGAAATCACAACTAGGCAGAGAGGCAGGCAGAGAGAGAGGAGGAAGCAGGCTCCCTGCGGAGCAGAGAGCCCGATGCCGGGCTCGATCCCAGGACCCTGGGATCATAACCTGAGCCAAAGGCAGAGGCTTTAACCCACTGAGCCACCCAGGCGCCCCTCAGCTTGTTTTCTTATAAATACAAATAAATAGATACTTTTTGTTTTGTTTTGTTTTTTATAGGTGGAGAAACTCTTGATGAATGTGGTCTAAAATTTCTTTTGGCTGTTCGACTTCATACTTTCCTTACAACTTCCCTTCCAGCTTACCGAGCTCAGCTTCTTCACCAAGGTGATTTTAGTAGTAATCTACTAAAAGAAATGGGAGTAAAAGTAGAGGGACCGGAGCACATTTGTTTGTTTTTGCCCAGATGTGATAACAATGACAAATTTGACACATTCTCAGTTTCCTTAACTTACTTGTAAAAACATTTATTTCCACATAATTTTCTTTGCTTTAAATACTGGAATTTTTTTGGTAGCTAGAAAGAGCTAATAAAGAAGTAGATATTGGGCAATTGGATATTCTGAGTTGCATATTCAAATGCATCATACTTTAATTAAAGGTCAATTAATACTGTTTTATTCTCTTTAACTTCTTTAGGTTATCTTCTTTCTCCTCTTTGACATTTATTGAAGTTCAGTTATTTATCCAAAATTGGGCAACATTTTTGTTACAGAAGTACTATATATTCAGGATCTAATTGTCTTACATACAGAATACAGAACACTGAAAGTAAAAATTCACTTACCCCCAAAACTAGTTAACATTAATATGTATTTCAGATATATAAGACTAACTTATGTAGTTAGTCAATACTCAAAGTAACAAATACTACTGAAATTTAAGGTAACTTAAAACAGGGTATTTCTTTTTTTTTTTTTTTTTTTTTTTTTTTTTTTTATTTATTTGTCAGAGAGAGAGGGAGAGAGAGCAAGCAAGCAAGCACAGGCAGTCAGAGTGGCAGGCAGAGGCAGAGGGAGAAGCAGGCTCCCTGCCGAGCAAGGAGCCCGATGTGGGACTCGATCCCAGGACGCTGGGATCATGACCTGAGCCGAAGGCAACCGCTTAACCAACTGAGCCACCCAGGCGTCCCAAAACAGGGTATTTCTTGGCTAAGTGCCCAGGAAGTTCAGAGGTAGAGCTGTGTTCTAGCATTTTTGGGTCTGTAGGTTTAAACAGTATTGTTGGGACTCCACAAGTTAGCCTCTGCTCATTGGTGTCTGTCTCTTGTTCTCTCTTTTCCTTTCTTTCTGTCTTTCTGTTTCCTCCCTCCCTTTATTTTTTGTTTAGCTTTGGAAAAGTAAAGCTTAAAATTCTAAGTCAGAGTGTTTAATTATGAAACATTATTGAACTTGGTTGAGAGAGAATAGGAGTATAAAAATGTTTAGAATAGCAGTCCATTCACTGCATAGGTGTTTTTCTCTCTTTCTTTCTTTCTTTCTTTCTTTCTTTCTTTCTTTCTTTCTTTTTCTTTAAATTTCTGTTTCTTTCTTTCCAAAGACCTGGGTATAGTGGACACTTCATTTTCCTTGGCATTTGAGACTAGGTTTAAATGTTGAGTCCATATATGTCAAAGCCATATCTTTTAATTAAGCATGTACCTCACCTAGAAATACTAAACAGAACATACTCTGAAGAGACAAATTAGAAGCCCAACAAGAAATACTGCATGTACCAATCAGTAGGTTGAGAGAATTGCTGGTGTTAATGATGCTGTTTAAATAGAAAAGTATCTGACATACTAGTTATTATGTGCCAGGTACGGTACTGTTCTAAAGTCTTTAACTATAATATTTTAATCCTCACAACGATGTAATAAGGTAGTGCCATGATTACTCACACTTTATAAATGAGGCAATTGAAGAATCAAGAGACTAAGTAACTTGCCCACAGTTCTATAGTTAGGGTTGGAGCTGGGCTTATTTTATACATTCTGATTCCAGAGTCTATAGTCTTAAGTTCTGTTCAGTGTGCTGTCCCATCTGCCTGATGCTCTTTTAATTCAATGGAGTTAAATCCACAAAAACAAACGTTGACCAAAGGACAATGAGAGTCAGCAACGAAGAACAATTATTTAAGCATAGAGTAAAGCTTACATGTTTCTCATTTTCTAAGGAAAGGTCATTGGTAATAGCTAGAGAACAAAAATAATCAGCACAGTGGCATTTGCCATACAGCATTTTTTATCTTTTAAAAAATATGTTTTAATTATAGAAAATATGTGCTTATTGTAGAAAACAATGAATTGATAGAGTTGTTAGGAGAAGCAAGAAAAAAAAAACACCCATATTCCCTCCAACCTTAATTACTTAATTGTGGCTCTGTGAATCTCATAAAAAGTTTAGACATTTTTATGGCAGATATGAAACATACATTTCTGATAATCATTATAAAAACACTTATGTTTCTTATAAACACTATTGGTGACATTTCCTCAGGTCTGTCTACCAGTCACTTTGCGTGGGCATTTCACTCAGTAGCAGAAGAAGAGCTGCTGAACATGTTGCCAGCCATGCAGAGAGATGATCCCACTTGGTCTGAACTGAGAGCCATGGGCGTGGGATGGTGGGTCCGGAATAGCCGCACCTTACGCAGGTGTATAGAGAAGGTAAGTTGTGTTTTATTTTGGTATAAAAATGAACTAGGGGGCGCCTGGGTGGCTCGGGCGGTTAAGCATCTGCCTCCCCCTCAGGTCATGATCCCAGGGTCCTGGGATCGAGCTCTGCATCCAGCTCCCTGCTCAGTGGGAAGCCTGCTCCTCCCTCTCCTTCTGCCTCTGCTGCTTCCCCTGCTTGTGCTCTCTCTCCTCACCTCTTAATTAAATAAATAAAATCTTTAAAACATCTTTAAAAAGTATATTCTGAGTGTTTCTTTAAAGGACATTCCATATTTCCTTCTTGTTTCTCCCTTTTTTTTTAACTGAAGCAGTAAAATGCTTTTAAATAGCTGTTATATTTCAAAATATCACATTAATACAGGTTTTTAATGTTTATATTCTAATTCTTAAATTGCTAGGTGACACACTTATGTAGTAGCATATGTCTGATTTTTATGAAATAGTGCATACACATCTTTGAAAAAATAAAATAGTACTGAAGAGCTTGTAATGAAAAGTGTAGTCCTATGTTCTCATCTGTCTGTGTCTTTGGAGGCCACCATAAATTACTTTTGAAATTACAGAAAATATATGTATGTCTGTGTATGTGTATAATATGTGATTGTGTATGTATATACATCCATGCATTAGTGTATGTATTTTCTAAATGTACTGAACATTAAATAATGTGAGCCAGTCTTGAATGTGAGAGAAATTATTTTGTTTATTAAAAATTGTTTCTGTGAAATTCTGACCGATATTTTCTAACTGTAGGTAGCCAAAGCAGCCTTTTATAGAAAGAACGATCCTTTAGATGCTGCCATTTTTTACCTTGCAATGAGAAAGAAAGCTGTGATTTGGGGATTATACAGGTAGGTGAGAAAACTGTTCTTCAAAATGGAAAAATCTTCGTGAGAAGTAAATGTATGAAGGAAAAGTAAAGTCAAGTTCTCGTCAAGTGTGAGTCTTTGTAGATTCTTAGTTATTTTTGTATTTAAGGAGAGATTTATAGGAAAGAAGCCCAGGTTTTTTCCATAGCAAAAGAATCTTATGAGATCACTTTAGTTTGTTTCAGGTTTATCAGTCTAGAAGAACATTTTTTTGTTTATTTGAGGATGTCCCATGATGCTTCTATAAAACAAAGAACTAAACCAAAAACTTGCATCTGGAGTGGGGAAGATGAATTGGTGGAGTCTTGAACAGGCATCCTCCCTCTGCCTTATTACAAGCTCATGGTCCGGGCCATCCCTCCAAACTACCCTCCTATAGTGGTCCCTGACCTGACCCCATTCTTGAGCTAGGATCACTTGGAATTTTTCTTTCACTAGTTCTCAGCAACACTTGATAAACATGATCACCAAAAAACATGTATTTTGCATTCAGCTCTAGGTGATGCCATATGAATAGCAACCTTTGGGGGAAAATCATGGGCACCAGTCAGTTTTATAAGAGGCTCGATCTTTTAGGATTGTTTTGAGAGGACAGATTCCTTAGGTTTTGATTACCAGTCATCATCAGGTGGGCAGTGAGGGTAAAGGTGATTGAGGAAGTTTAAATGGTGAAGTAATACAAGTTAATACAAGTTATGTATTTTGCATGGATTTAGACTTAATTTCTTAAAGTACTGCTAAAGCAGTTTTCTTTATAGTTTGAAAGTTTTTCAGTAATGTCTGAGATTTACATGAAGAAGTAGATGTTTACTGTAAGTGTTCTTTTGCTCAGAAAAGAAGCAGATGTATAGTACTTGATACACTGGCAAGTGTTTCTTTGGAGTCCTAGCATTTAAAAGGGTAACTTTGGTGAAAATTGGTTCTAATTATGGGAACATTGTGTTTCAAAATTTTCGTACGTTTTCTTTTTCCTTATAGATCCCAAAAAGACCCCAAGATGACACAGTTTTTTGGACACAATTTTGAGGATGAGAGATGGCGTAGAGCAGCTCTAAAGAATGCTTTTTCTTTGTTAGGCAAACAAAGATTTGAACATTCTGCAGCATTTTTTCTTTTAGCTGGTTGCCTCAGAGATGCAATTGAGGTAATTATGAAACTTTTTTTAAAAAAAAGTATTATCCTTTCAAACCCTTCTGTAGGCTCAAATTTTTATTTTTTAATTTCAATTTAAGTATAGTGGAAATTACATAAGGCTAAGTACTTAGTATATTTAACAGTGACTTTTTTTTTTAAGATTTTATTTATTTATTTGACAGACAGAGATTACAAGTAAGCAAGAGAGACAGGCAGGGAGAGAGAGGAGGAAGCAGGCTCTCTGCAGAGCAGAGAGCCTGATGTGGGGCTCGATCCCAGGACCCTGGGATCATGACCTGAGCCAAAAGCAGAGGCTTTAACCCACTGAGCCACCCAGGTGCCCTTAACAGTGACTTCTAAAATTTTGCCATTGAGCTTGAATGATACTTATACAGAATGAAGATTAACCACATTGTATTGGTTGGTCGAGGTAGTTGATATAACTTTTAAGAATATTTATGAACAGGTTGAAAAAAGTTTTTCTATCAGTTTAAACATAGGTGACTCTATATTTGGCTCTGTCTTAGTTGATGAACCTTAGCATATTTTTAACTGATTATTTTTCAGTAAGCCTTAAAAAAATTAAAACATTTAAGGTATAACATATCTCAAATTGCTCTTTTTGAAATATATATTTATTTGAGAGAGACTGAGAGCACGCATGAGAGAGAGCAGGAGTGGAGGGGAGGAGCAGAGGGAGAAGGAGAAGAATCAGACTCCCTGCTGAGCAGGAGCCCAACACAGGGCTCAGTCCCAGGACCCCAGTATCATGACCTGAGCTGAAGGCAGCCATTTGACTGAGCCACCCAGGCACCCCTCAAATTGCCCTTTTGCTCAGAGTTTCATACAAGTGATTCAAAACAGCTTTTTAATTAGAAAACCCTATAGTCTGCTGAGACAGATGGAAAGGAGTAAAAGTTTAAGAAACAAAATGTCATGACTGACATTGAGCTTGGGTGGCTCAGTTGGTTAAGCATCTACCTTCAGCTCAAGTCATAATCCCAGGGTCCTGGGTTTGAGTCCTACCTCATGGTCAGGCTCCCTGCTCGGCAGGAAGTCTGCTTCTCCCACTCCCTCTGCTACTCCTCCCTGCTCATACTCTGTTTCTCTCTCCCACTCTCTCAAAAAAAGCACATCCCACTCTTGATTTCGGCTCAGATCATGATCTCAGGGTCATGAGATTGAAAGCCAAGTGGGGTTCCAAGCTGTGAAGCCTGCTTAGGATTTTCTCTTCTTCTTCCTCTGCTTCTCTCCCCTTTGTCTCTCTTTCTTAAAAAAAGGGGGGAAAAATGAAATAAAATGTCATTTGAGTGGAATCTCTTGAAGGTTATTTAATTTTATACACTAATTCTTTTTGCAAGTAGGTATTTAGTACTTGTAGGTAGATTTGCTAAAGCAAGCAGTGTATGTTTTATTTGTTACTATCTTTGTTCATTTAGTTCAGATAATAACAGTACCTTTTATTCATTCTAATTACTAGTCAATTGAGTTTATCTTAAAATGAAAGATGTCCCTGCTTATTTATGACCATGAGTTCTTTTTTTGAAGGTATGTCTTGAGAAACTAAATGACATTCAGTTGGCTCTTGTAATAGCTAGACTCTATGAGTCTGAATTTGATACCTCTGCAACATACAAATCTATTTTACATAAAAAAGTTTTGGGGATTGATTCTCCTGTCAGTGAACTCAATTCACTCAACATAAATATGCATTATGATCCTTTTCTTCGGAGTATGGCATATTGGATTTTGGAAGATTATAGTGGTGCTCTGGAAACATTAATAAAGCAGCCTGTCAGAGAGGATGATGGTAAGCTGCATTTCTAAGATGTTGATAATAAAAAGTTATGTTAGCATTTGCTGGGTACAGAACACACTGTTGGGTGCTAAAGGTAATACAAAGCAAGTTGAAAACATGGACTAAGACTTTAAGGCTTAGGTGGGAACATCGAGCTAAGTATGTGTTTTTGTTCTGTTTTGTTTTGTTTTTTAGGTGGGCGGATTCTTTTTTTCAGAAAAACCTTTGAAAACCAAGAACTTAAGATTTTCTGCTTTTATAAAATCAATGTATTGAACATAAATGTTATCAACATTTGAATCTAATTCTGGAGAAAATAATGATGTAAGGGTGATTTTCTTAGGTAGAAGTTTGTGTATTTGCTATTCAGTTTTATAATTTATAATAAAAATATTCAGTGTAAAAGCTGACTTAAGTGATATGGTTAATTTTTTATGAGAGTGTAGTAGAGAATTTTTTAGAATTAATATTTTGAGATCTATTTCTGCCTTTTGTTTTGGAAATCCCATTTGCTGAAGCTTTTTTGGAGGTTAGTATAAAATAGAAATCTTTGTATAAATTATATAAAAATGATGATATGCGCTTTTCAAATATTTTGCCATAGGTGGAATTGAATTGGTTCTGATAGCTGGTATCATAGGTGTCATATCATTTGGAGTAGTAACTGGTGAAGATTTTAATTCATGGCTATTTACATGGCATCATTTAATCGGGAAGTGTATCATGAGTCTTATTGTAAAAGACTTGTGAGAAAGCCATGTTCAGTTAACTGTTCAAGTGTCCTGGCCATCTGAGCTGAAGATTTCCAAACTGGCTTCTGTGTGATGAAGGAAGGATAGAAAATGCCTTTTCTTGTCACATTTTTATGCCTACACATACTCATGTCAAAAATGTATTTTGATTTGGAATTAATACACAATCACATACTTTCAGAGCCAATTAAATCTGTATTCTAGAAGAAAATTTTTAAAGGTAACTGGGACTTGGACCAGGGTGATAGGAGTAGAGGCAATGAAAAATGGTTGGATTTGGAATATAATTCTCAGGTAGACTAGGTAGGATTAGATATGGAATGTGAAGGGTATAAGAGTCAATTTTAATAACTCCTCTAGGTTTTTAGCTTGAGATAAACGATATGGGTTAGACCAGGAGCTGGTGTGGGGGAGTGTTGTTTTAGGTAGAGAAGACTTCTCTGGTAAGGTTACCTCTGAGCAGAGACCTGAGTGTTATAAGGTCAGTGTAGCTAATTGGGTCAAGAGTTGTTTATGCTAAAGGCTCACTAAATAAAATGGCTTTGAGGCAAGAGTGTGTGCATGGAAATAGAAATGTGAATTGGGCATGTGAATAAAGCAGTATAGATTTATAGGGTAAAGTTGGGCCTGAAATAGTTAAGGCAGGTTATCCATGTCTCAATGATATTAGAAGCCATGGGACTGTTCAAGTTCACTCATGGAGGGTAGATAGAACAGAAGTCAAACCTTGAATCTAGGACACTCAACATTCTAAAGTAGAGGATGAGGAAGATTTAGCAAAGCAGACTGAGAAGGGATGTTGAGGGAAGTAGAATAAGAACTATGAATGTGAAAGTGGATGTTTTAAATAATCTTATATTGTTGATTGAAGAGGTGTGAAATCAGTATAACCTTTGTTTTTCCTTCGTGTGAAAACACTTTATTTACAAATGTGTTCTTGTTTCTTCATTGCTGTATATTAGTTTGTTGTTTCAGTAAAATGTGGTCGAAAGACCAGGTAGATAAAAGTGCCATGGTACAGAAAAAGGACTGCAGTACAAGTCTTGAACTTTTATTAGCTGATAGAGTGAATTTTCTTTCAGATCAAGTCATGATGTCAGCCTGTAATCCTGCAGTTTTTAATTTCTACAATTATCTAAGAACACATCCTCTTTTGCTAAGACGTCATTTTGGATCATCTGATGTATTGTCCACACACATGAGTTTAACAGGAAAAAGTGGGCTGGCAGGAACAATTAATTTAAGTGAAAGAAGATTATTTTTTACCACAGCCAGTGCTCATTTGAAAGCTGGCTGCCCTATGTTAGCTTTGGAAGTATTATCGAAGATGCCAAAAGTCATCAAGAAAACAAAACCTTTTTGCAGAACATCTAGTTTCCTGGATACTAGTAAAGACTGTTCCCCTTCTTCTCCATTAAAGTTGGATGCCAGGGAAGATAAGTCTTCGGCTATTGACTGGTCACAGTCACTAATGAATGGTTTTGGATCTTCTTCAGAAGGTTCCTCAGAGAAGCAGTCAAACTCCACTCTTTCTTTTGACTGGAGCCAACCGAGTGTTGTATTTCAGGATGACTCTTTAGAATTAAAATGGGACAGTGATAACGATGAAGATGAGGATCTCCCTATTTCAATGAAAGAACTAAAACCTTTACAGAGAAAAATGGGGAAAAAAATAGATGAAACAAGTTCTAATTGCATAGACTCTCTCAGCACAATAGATGAAAATGACATTTTAAGTCCATCAGAAGATATCATTGCAGTTCAATTAAAATTTAGAGCATGTTTAAAGATTCTCACAGTGGAACTTCGTACATTATCTACTGGGTATGAAATAGATGGTGGAAAATTGCGTTACCAGCTCTACCACTGGCTTGAAAAAGAGGTGATAGCTCTTCAGAGGACTTGTGACTACTGTTCAGATGGTGAAGACTTAGAGGCTGCATTTGGTGAAAATGGAGATGAATTTGGATTAAATGGAGATGCTGAAGATGTGCTTCAGCAAACGAAAGTGAAACAACTAAGAGAAAATTTTCAGGAAAAAAGACAGTGGCTTTTGAAATATCAGTCCCTCTTGCGGATGTTTCTGAGTTACTGTATACTTCATGGATCCCATGGTGGTGGTCTTGCCTCTGTGAGAATGGAATTGATTTTGCTTTTACAAGAATCTCAGCAGGTATGTAACTTAGACAATGGCCAGTTAAAGTAGTACACATAGGAGAAACAGTTTTTGGTATTGCTCTGTCTTTAAATATTAAAATTTTTGGTTTTCTTCACTATGGCTGTTTAAGGGATGCTCTTTTTTGTACAGTGCTTTGTATTATGAATTTGTAGAGTTGCGTATGTAATAGTTTCAGGATCATTCAGCATCAGGCCCTTTGATCAGGTGAATTCATACTCTGAATTCTTATGAGTGCTGTGTGAGGTGATGGGCTTCTCATTAGAATAAGAGGGTATTGTCCCCTCATTTTTTAATATATTTGGTGGAATGTTGACCTCCTCAGGTCCCGTAACTCTCTGAAAGTTTCTGTCATGCTTCTAATTTTTAATTGTTTTAAAATTTTTCCAAAAGGCCCCTGAATTAGTTAAGTAATGGATTAAAACTGTAAACAGTTGATTAACCTTTTTTTCACTTTGTTTTTAAGGAAACCTCAGAACCAGTATTTCCCAGTCCTCTGTCAGAGCAGACCTCAGTACCCCTCCTCTTTGCCTGTACAGCCAGTGCCAAGACAGTTGTTGCCAACCCGTTACTGCACCTCAGTAACCTCACACATGATATTCTGCATGCCATCATAAACTTCGATTCACCACCCCATCCCGACATCCAGAGCAGCAAAGTAAGTACACTTGGTTCATTCTTTAAAACTTAGCTACTTATTATGACAAAACTGAAGAAAAAATGTAAAGCAGCACTTTTTAGAGACAGTTTTAAACATCAGACTACACATAGGAATTGTTACATTACCATTTACATATTTTTTGATCAAAGAAAGCTTACAGTTTGTATACAGATACGTGTATCCATATGGTATGTATATGGTATGTATACAGATACATGAGTAATTCTTTTACAATTACACTTAGGCAAAAAGCTGATTGCCTTTTAGAAGTAGAAACTTTTAGAAATGATTTAGAAATTGTCTTTTAGAAATAATTTTGATGTAAAATTATTAATATACAAGTAAACTTTTCCTTTGTTAATATTAAAACACTATATATTTTAAGATTAATGTGAAGTATTTTGCCTCTCTTGTTTCTCTAGGCCAGGCAGTGTTTTATTAATGAGCTACAGCAGAATCACATGACATGCTTGTTAAAAGTTTACATTCTTAAGTTGACTCCAAACTTATTGAATCAGTGTGTGAGAATGAGTCCCAAGAATATGTATTTTTAGGAAGTTTTTCAGGTGATTCTGATGCATAACTAATCATACAGTTATCTAATCATCCACATCATCTTGCCCCCCATCACCACTATACTTTATATACCATTGATATCACATTTCATGTTTCATCTTTACTCTAAAATACTGAAATCCTTTAAAGTATGACCAGGTTTGTCTATTTTTCTCTCTCTTTTTTCTTGAATAGTCTGTCATTTGGTTCTCATCTACCTCACAGGCTGTGATATCACACTTGTTTGATATTCTGCTTGCCTAATGGTGGCCTCTCCTACAGTTTTACCTTCTTGAATAACCTTAACCCTTGTCATTTAATTTTGTCACTTTTCTTGTACTCTTCTGTAGAATAAGTGTCCACATTGTATGTTATTCAGTAAGGAATTAAATTTTCTTCAGATTGTGCACAATTTTAAAGCTGTTTAAGAACCATTCTGAAACATTAGTATCTTCAAATGGCCATCATTTATTTTGCTTATGATTCAGTGGGTTGGCTTCTCAGTTCTTCTAATTTCATCCAGTTGGACTGACTTCTGGATATTCTCATTTGTCTTTGGTGAGCTGGTAGGCTGGCTGGATTCTGGATTAGGATGGCCATGTTTATATTTTTGGTGGTTGGCAGACTGTTTCCAGGACTGATAGTCTACGATCAAGCAGCCTAGGTTCTCTAGAAAAACAGAACCAATATGATGTGTGTATGTGTGTGTATAGAGCTGTGTTTTATAAGCAGTTGGCTCACATAATTATGGAGGCTGACAAGTCCCAAGATTGGCAGTCATCCAGCTGGAGACCCAGGACCTATTGTGTAGTTCCAGTCTGGGTCTAGAGGCCTGAGAACCAGGAGAGTCAGTAGAGTATAAGTTCTAGTCTGAAAGCCAACAGGCTTGAGACCTAAGAAGAGCCAGTGTTTCTGTTCTAACGTAGAGACAGGAAAACGCCAATGTTCCAGCTCAGTGCAGCTGGGCAGAAGTTCCCTTTTTACAGCTTTATTGTTCTATTTAGGTCCTCGACTGATTGGATGAGGCCTGCCCACATTAGGGAGGGCAGTCTTTCTTACTCAGTCTTCCACTTCTACCAATGTTAATTGCATCCCACATTAGCCTTATAGATACACCCAGAATGTTTGGCCAAATGTCTGGGCACCCCTTGGTCCAGTTAAGCTAATACATAAAATTAACTGTCACGCCTAGGTTATTTCACATAGTGGTTGCAGGGTGTTTAAAAATCAGCAAGAATAGCATTTGCAAGCCTTTTGGAGGACTAGGTTGATAAGTTACATAGCATTTTGCCATCTTGGTCAAAGCAAGTCCCATGGTCATTCCAGATTCAGTAAGTCAGTAAGTAGAGAAATAGACTCCACTTTTTTTTTTTTTTTTTTTTTTTTTTAGACTCCACTTTTTGATTAGAGAAGCTGGGAAATACTCTGATCATTTTTGTAATTTTCCATATTTGGACTTGCTTTCTTCATTTTTATGATGATATTCTTGATTTTAATTCATACTGCACATCTTATTGATAATTGAAGGGGAAATAGCAATTCGATTTTAATCTATGACTCCCATTTTTTTATCTACATATCAGACTGTCATACTTGATGATTAGATCAAGAACCTAGTCTTTTAAATAGTCTAATCTAGTTGCTTTCTGACCTGGGTTGTGCTTCTCAGATCTGCCTCTCTCATTGCTTGTCATGCCGTGTTTAGAGCCTTCTCTTTCAAAGTACTAATGTTTGCCCTTCAGTTGCTGTCTTTCAAATGTTCTTCTTTTTCTACGTAACTGCATTCTCTTTCGATTGCTTGTTTTCTCTTATAGTTAGAATATATGTTAGCATATGCTTCAATGACCTGTCCATAGGTAAACGATCATTTATCCGACTGAGATTTTACATATTTTCATTGAGGAAGAAGGTTGAATCTTGGAGGGGTTTCTTTTAATACATGGCTTATGCACTACTGAATAGCTAACATCTGTTCCCATTTGTTCTTAAAATAGAAATTAGGTAGCAGGTGTGTGTTTTATGATTTCTGCCAATGGCCTTCGTGTTTTAATTTGTTTGTAGTGTGATCTCTATAAGCATAAATGAGTGCTAAGGAAAAAACAAATAGTTTTTAAGGACAAAATAGTTTTTCCATCTTTTTTACATCGCTAGATTATAGTAGGTTTTGAGACAAGTTTGATTTTTTAAAAGTTATACTTAATTTTGGTTTTTTTTTTTTCAGGTATATGTAATGCATACTTTAGCAGCCTCACTTTCTGCTTGTATTTATCAGTGCCTTTGTGGTAGTCATAACTACAGGTAAATATCTTTTTGTGAAATTTAGGAATGTTTGCAATAACTGATGAGGTTTCAGAATTTGTATGCTCTTGCTTAGAAAAACTGTTTATGACAGTCTAAATAATACCAAAAGCATTTGAAATGATGAGTACTATTTCTCCATCTTTGAATTTTAGCTTTTCTGCCTTTGTGGCAAATGAATGTTAAGTAGACCCTTGTCAGTATAACTAGTTAACTTTTATTGATTACTGCCTAATGCCAGGCCTTGTGATATGCACTGAGATAAGTTCTCCTCTCTTGAGGTCCATCTAGTTAGAAACAAAAGTATGAGTTGATAAGTAATATATATAACATGACATTGCACTTAAGTGATAAGTACTATAGTATATCAGTTGTAATTATATACTATAACATTACAATGTACTATATTGTATATTTATAATATAAGGAAAGGTTCAGGGAACACACAGGAAGGAGTAACTGACTTGAAATTGAGAAAATTTTTATCAAAGAGTGACGTTTATGATATTTCCCTTTATAGCCCAAGGTTTCACTATAATTTATCTAGGCTTTTAATACACACTGTTTGACACTTTGGTATCTTCCTTTAGTTCTTTGAAATTCTCATTCCTTTTTTAAAAATTTTTACTTAAATT
>PISX010024421.1:0-27966 GCA_004024625.1 Mellivora capensis
CTAAGTATAAGATTTATATACTACCAGGACAAACACAAGTATACAAAAATACTGGTAGGAGAAAAAGATGGGAGAGTGGTTGTAAATTCTAAGTGTGGGCGAGGAAGGTTATTTTGCTTCTTCCTGGATGTATCTTGATATCTTTTTTAAAGGATACAACTTTCCTAAGATAACAGGGGATTAAAAATTGGTTTACCTACAGGGGTAGCATTGATTGGGGAAAGGGGATTACCTTGAAGTTTAACTCTATATGAATATTAGCAAATAAAAGTAAAGAAAAGAATGATCTAAACTAAAGTGAAATTTAAAAAAAAATATATATAAAATAGAAAAGCAAAAGAAAAACATGGGTATATGCATCAAAAAGTTCAGGTTAGAAGGTTATTATGGAATTTGATGTACTGGACATCTCACTGTGATGGTAAATAGGCTAAAAAAAATCTATATAACAAAAAAGAAAAGATTTTAAAAAATTTTAAAAATGAACCAGAATAGTGGGAACGAATTCAGAATTAAACGTATCTATGAAGTAGCAGTGATTGTTGTCTTCTCGGCGGGGTTGGCTTTCTGGGGGAGGGGCGTGCCGCGTGGGTTTTCAGGCGGTGTTTCCTGCATTAAGTCCTCCCGCCCCCCTCCAGGGGGAGGGCTCTGAGGAAACCGGGCCTTTAGGCTTTTGTTCTCTGGAGGTTTTTATGTCTGTTCCTTTGTTTTCTCTCCCCCCTTGGCAGCTCTGGATGGTCCTTGGAGGTTTAGAGGAAAGCAAACTGCACCCAGACCTCCCTCCCAGAGAGAAGCCCCAGTCCCTTCCCCTCTGGGTGCTGCAGGGCAGGTTCCCAGCTGCGATCTCTGGGGACACCTGTGTGTCCTGCTTGTACTCAAAACCACAAGCAGCAGCTGTCTGGGCAGCTCCAGACCACCAGAAATGTTCCAAGCAGGGAAGGCACACACAGATTTTCCCGCTGGCCCAAGCTGGGAGTGCTCAGACTTTCTGGGTCCTAGAAAGCCCGGCTGGCACCCGCGCGCCTCTCGAGGAGGAGGTGGAGCGCGTCTCCGGCTCTGCTAGCGCGGCGGGGCGCACGCGTGGGGACTGCAAAAGGCTGTTTCTGTTCCGTGAGGGTCCCAGCCCCTGCCACACACCAAGCGCCCTTAGGAGGTCTCCTCCCGGCTCAGGGAGGGCTCAGGGACCTGGTTTCTCCGCTGCACTCTCTCTGGCTCAGCGCCAGGGGTGTCTGTCCTCCGTGGGGGACTTAAGCCCCTGTCCCTAACCGTCCCACTTCCCACAATTTCTCCCTGCGATTCTTTGCTCTTTTTGAGTGCTTTCTATCAGACTTCAAGTTAATGCTGGTCCCCAGTCATAGGGCACTCTCATATTGGGGTATTACTTCCCAATGCATCTCCTCTGTGGCTCCCTCCCCCTTTTGTTTATCTTCGGATACCAGTCCGGCATTCCCACTCCACTTTACCTGCCCACTGGTGTCTTCTGCCCCCGTAGAGATCCTGATGTCCCACTGGCGTCTTCTGCCCCCATAGAGATCCTGACGAGTAGAATTCTGATCTCAGGCTGATTCATGAGTGATCGGAGTTCCTTGGTAGGTAATCAGCTCACTTTAGGGGACAGGTTGAACCAGAGCCTCCTCCTAGTTCCCCGCCATCTTCTCCTCTCTCTCTCTCTCTTTTTTAAAAAAATTTTTCTTCTTTCTTTTTCCAACAAACTTCTTATATTATCAATTCCTTTTTAAAAATCTTTTTAAAATTTTCATGTTTACAGTCATATTCCATCCTTTCATTGTATTTACCCTTATTTGTGTGTGTGTGTGTGTGTGTGTGTGTGTGTATACATTTTTTCTTTAAAATTTTGGGAGACAATTCCTTCTAACAAACCAAAATACACTCAAAAGTTAATAAAATATGCCCAAAAGTGTGTGGCTCTGTTCTATTCACCAGCCTGATCATAGTCTTCTCACCCCTACCCCTGCCACTGGTTTCAGGTCTCTTCTGATTTATTTAGTGTATATTTTTCTGGGGTTCTTGTCAATCTTTTAGCATTTTGTTCTCTCACTCATCTATTCTTCTCTGGACAAAATGACAAAATGGAAAAACTCAACTCCAAAAAAAAAAAAAAAAAAAAAAGAACAAGAGGCAGTAATAACTGCCAGGGAGCTAGTCAACATGGACATTAGTAAGGTATCAGAACTAGAGTTCAGAATAACAATTATAAAGATACTATCTGGGCTTGAAAAAATCATGGAAGATACTAGAGAATCCCTTTCTGGAGAAATCTAACAAAGTCAAAATCAAAAAGGCTATTAATTAATTAATTAATTAATGAGATACAACAAAAAAATGGAGGCTCTAACTGCTAGGATAAGTGAGGCAGAAGTGAGAATTAGTGATATAGAAGACCAAATGATGGAGAATAAAGAAGCTGAGAAAAAGAGAGATAAACAACTATTGGATCATGAGGGGAGAATGGGAGAGATAAGTGATACCAGAAAGCAAAACAATATTAGCATAATTGGGATCCCAGAAGAAGAAGAAAGAGAGAGAAGGGCAGAAGGTATATTGGAGCAAGTTATAGCAGAGAACTTTCCTAATTTGGGGAAGGAAACAGGCATAAAAATCCAATAGGCACAAAGAAACCCCCCTCAAAATCAATAGAAATAGATCAACACCCTGACATCTAATAGTAAAGCTTACAAATCTCAGAAACAAAGAGAAAATCCTCAAAGCAGCTTGGGACAAGAGTCTGTAACCTGCAATGGGAGAAACATTAGATTGTCAACAGACCTTTCCACAGAGATCTGGCAGGCCATAAAGGACTGGCATGATATATTCAGGGTACTAAATGGAAAAATATGCAGCCCAGAATACTATATCTAGCTAGGCTGTCATTGAAAATAGAAGGAGAGATAAAAAGCTTCCAGGACAAACAGAAACTAAAAGAATTTGCAATCACCAAACCATCCCTACAAGAAATATTTAAAGGGGTCCTCTGAGCAAAGAGAGAGCTTAAAAGTAACATAGACCAGAAAGGGACAAAGACAATATACAGTAACAGTCATCTTACAGGCAATACAATGGGTATCAGAATGGATTAAAAAAAAAAAAAAAGACCCATTGATATGCTGTCTGCAAGAAATGCATTTTAGATCCAAAGACACCTCCAGATTTAAGGTGAGGAGGTAGAAAGCCATTACCATGCTAATGGACATCAAAAGAAAGCTGAGGGGGCAATCCTTATATCAGACAAATTAGATTTTAAACCAAAGACTATAATAAGAGACTATATCATAGTTAAAGGGTCTGTCCAACAAGAAGACCTAACAATTCTAAATATTTATGTCTGTAACACGGAGCAAGCCAATTATATAAGCCAATAACAAAATCAAAGAAACACTTTGACAATAATACAATAATGGTAGGGGACTTTAACACCTCCCCTCACTGAAATTGACAGATCATCTAAGCAAAAGAGCAACAAGGAAATCAGGGCTTTAAATGACATACTGGACCAGATGGACATCACAGATATATTCAGAACATTCCATCTCAAAGCAACAGAATACACATTCTTCTCTAGTGCACATGGAACATTCTCCAGAATAGATCATATCCAGGTCTCAACTGGTATGAAAAGATTGGGATCATTCCTTGCCTATTTCTAGACCACAATACTTTGAAACTCAAACTCAGTCACAAGAGGAAAGTTGGCAAGAACTCAAATACATGGAGGCTAAAGAGCACCCTACTAAAGAATGAATGAGTCAACCAGGAAATTAAAGAAGAACTTAAAAAAAATCATGGAAACAAATGAAAATGGAAACACAACTGTTCAAAATCTTTGGGATGCAGCAAAGGCGGTCCTAAGAAGAAAGTATATAGCAACACAAGTATTTCTCAAGAGACAAGGAGGGTCTCAAGTACACAACCTAACCCTTACACCTAAAGGAGATGGAGAAAGTACAGCAAATAAAGCCCAAGCCCATCAGGAGAAGAGAAATAATAAAGATCAGAGAGAAATCAATGAAATAGAAACCAAAAGAACAGGAGAACAGAACAATGAAACTAGGAGCTGGTTCTTTGAAAGAATTAATAAGATTGATAATTCCCTGGCCAGACATATGAAAAAGAAAAGAGAAAGGACCCAAATAAATAAAATCATGAATGAAAGAGGAGAGATCACAGCCAACATCAAGGAAATACAAACAATTATAAGAACATATTATGAACAATGATATGTCAACAAATTAGACAATCTGCAAGAAATGGATGCATTCCTAGAGACATATAAACTACCAAGACGGAAAGAGGAAGAAATAGAAAATCTGAATAGACCCATAATCAGCAAGGAAATTGAGGCAGTAATCAAAAATCTCCCAATAAACAAGAGCCCAGGGCCAGATGGCTTCCCAGGGGAGTTCTTAATACCTATTCTTCTGAAACTGTTCCAAAAAATAGAAATGGAAGAAAAACTTCCAAACTCATTTAATGAGGCCAGCATTACCTTGATCCCAAAACCAGACAAAGACCCCATCAAAAAGGAGAATTACAGACCAATGTCCCTGATGAACATGGATGTAAAAATTCTCACCAAAATACTAGCTAATAGGATCCAGCAGTACATTAAAAGGATTATTCACCACAACCAAGCGGGATTTATTCCTGGGCTGCTAGGTTGGTTCAACATCTGCACATCAACCAATGTGATACACTACATTAATAATAGATAGTACAAGAATCATATGATACTCTCAATAGATGCAGAAAAACCATTTGACAAAGTACAGTATCCTTTCTTGATTGAAACTATTCACAGTGTAGGGATAGAGGGTACATACCTCAATATCATAAAAACCATCTATGAAAAACCCACAGTGAATATCATTCTCTTCTCCTAAAATCAGAAACATGGCAAGGATGTCCACTATCACTACTGCCATTCAACATAGTACTGGAAGTCCTAGCTTCAATAATCAGACAACAAAAAATTATAAAAAGCATCCAAATCAGCAAAGAAGAAGTCAAACTCTTACTCTTTGCAGATGATATGATACTTTATGTGGAAATCCCAAAACACTCCACTCCCAAACTGCTAGAACTCATACAGGAATTCAATAAAGTGTTAGGATATAAAATCAATGCACAGAAATCAGTTGCATTTCTATGCACCAACAACAAGACAGAAGAAAGAGAAATTAAGGAGTTGATTCCATTTATAATTGCACCAAAAACCATAAGATACCTAGGAATAAACCTAACCAATGAGGCAAAGGATCTGTACTCAGAAAACTACTGAACACTCATGAAAGAATGGAGGAAGACACAAAGAAATAGAAATATGTTCCATGTTCATGGATTGAAGAATAAATATTGTTAAAATATTTATGCTACCGAGAGCAATCTACACATTTAGTACAATCCCTATCAAAATGCCATCAACTTTTTTCAAAGAAATGGAATGAATAATCCTAAAATTTATATGGAACCAGAAAAGACACTGAATAGCTAGAGGAATGTTGAAAAAGAAAAACCAATGTTGGCAGCATGACAATTCCAGACTTCAATTTCTATTACAAAGTTGTAACTATTAAGACAGTATGGTACTGGTACAAAAACAGACACATAGATCAATGGAACAGAATAGAGAGCCCAGAAATGGACCCTCAGCTCTATGGTCAGCTAATCTTTGACAAAGCAGGAAAGAATGTCCAATGGAAAAAAGACAGTCTCTTCAACAAATTGTGTTGAGAAAATTGGACGACCACATGCAGAAGAATGAAACTGGACCATTTCTTTATACCACACACAAAAATAGACTTAAATGGATGAAAGACCTAAATGTGAGTCAGGAATCCATCAAAATCTTTAAGAAGAACACAGATAGAAGCTCTTCAACCTCAGCCACAGCAACTTCTTCCTAGAAACTCTGCCAAAGGCAAGGGAAGCAAGGGCAAAAATGAACTATTTGGACTTTGTCACAGCAAAGGAAACAGTTAACAAAACAAAAAGACACCTGAGAGAGTGGGAGAAGATATTTGCAAATGGCGTATCAGATAAAGGACTGGTATCCAAAATCTAGAAATAACTTATTAAACTCAACACCCTAAGAACAAATAATCCAGTCAAGAAATGGGCAGAAGACATGAACATACATTTCTGCAAAGAAGACATCCAAATGGCCAAGAGACACATGAAAAAGTGCTCAACATCATTGAGCATCAGGGAAATACATATCAAGACCCCAATGAGGTACCATTTCACACTGGTCAGAATGGCTAAAATTAACAAGTCAGGAAATGACAGATGTTGGAGAGGATGCAGAGAAAGGGGAACCCTTCTACACTGTTGGTGGGAATGCAAGCTGGTGCATCCACTCTGGAAAACAGTATGGAGTTTCCTCAGAAAGTTGAAATAGAGCTACCCTATGACCCAGCAATTGCACTACTGAGTATTTACCCTAAAGATACAAATGTAGTGATCTGAAGGGGCATGTGCTCCCCCATGTTTATAGCAGCAATGTACATAATAGCCAAACTATGGAAAGAGTCTAGATGTCCATTGACAGATGAATGGATGAAGAAGATGTGATATACATCTTCTTCATCCATTCATCTGTCAATGGACATCTAGGATATATTAGATGTCTTAGATGTTCTATATATATACATATATATATGAAAATTATGCAGCCACCAGAAAAAAGCAACTTGCCATTTGCGATGACATGGATGGAACTAGAGGGTATTATGCTAAGTGAAATAAGTCAATCAGAGACAGACAGTTATCATATGATCGCCCTGATATGTGAAATTTGAGAAACAAGGCAGAGGATCATTGGGGAAGAGAGAAAAAAAATGTAACAAGACGAAACCAGAGAGGGAGACAGATCATAGGAGACTCTTAATCTCAGGAAACAAACTGAGGTTTGCTGGAGTGGAGGGGAATGGGGGGGATAGGGTGGCTGGGTGATGGATACTGGGGAGGGTATGTGCTGTGGTGAGCACTGTGAATTGTGTAAGACTGATGAATCACAGACCTGTACCCCTGAAACAAATAATTCATTGTATTTTAGTAAAATAAGAAAAAAACAAAATAAATATATCACAGTCTTACTATGTAACTTATTCTACATTTTTAATGTTTATTTCTATCTATCTCCTTTCTTATATTCTTTTGGATTGATAATTTATTATTTTCTCTCCTCCTTTCATTAGTTTGGGAGTTACACATTATGGTATATGTTATAGAGATATTATTTGCAATGTCAATATCTAGAATATACAAGGAGCTCTTTTTCATGAAAAAGAAAATGATGGGGAACACAAAAGAAGACTAGGCAAATATTTTGAACAGGCAATTTCCAGATGGGAAAGTCTGTGAACTAATACATGGCTTCATTTGAAATCAGAGAAACACAGATTAAGACGACAAGGAGATATCACTTTATACTCATAAAATTTGTAAACATTAAAACATGTATTTGGATAATACCAAATGTTGGCAAGCCTGTAGAGAATTGGCAAATTATATGTTCTACTTGTGAATATTTAAACATATTCAGCTGTTCTTAAGCACCGACTGCAGTATTTAGTAAAATTAAGCATTGTACAACCCAGCAATCCCATCATTGGGTAAAAGCCTTAGAAACACTGGTTTATCAGGGTACCAGGAGAATGCATGAAGATGCTCATCATAGTGTTGAGAGGTGGGAAGGAAGTGGAAGCACCATAGATGTTCATCAACATGGGTTGATATTTAAAGAAAAAACATGGTAGATGCATACTGTAGGATATTGTGCAGCAGTTAGAGGAAATGAACGTAAATAAATCATAAGAACAGCATTGAGTGAAAAAAGTAAAAACCAGAATGGAATCTAGCAGAACAGATTTCTATACGAAACCATGCTATTTATTTTTCAGAGGCACAAACAAATCTGAGCATATTTAACAAAAACATCATAAAGTTGTTGTCCTCATGGGGTGAAAGGGAACAAGAGAGGGGTTTGGATTAAGAGGCAAGATATCCAGAGGGCACCTAGCTGCTTTGATCGGCTTGGTTTTGACTGAGGTCATGATCTCAGGGTCATGAGATCGAGCCCACACTGGCCCTACACTGACTGGGTCCCCAGCTCAATGCAGAATCTGCTGAAGATTTTTTCTCTCTTCCTCACCGTTCCCCTCTGATTTCCCCTTGCTTTCTTGCACATGTGCACATGCTCTCTCTCTCTCTCAAATAAATACACGAAATCTTAAAAAAAAAAAAAAGAAAAAAAAGAGGCAAGATATCCAGAAGTAAAATTTAACAAGATGAGGATCTGTGTGGTCTTCTGATTACCGAGTGATACCAAAGATCATCATTAACTCATCTCCAAGGGAGAGTTGCATTTGGGATTCCAAAGACCAAATTATGTATATTAGAACCTTTGCCCTATGTGGAGAACATGTAGAAAGTGTACTTAATATCTTTTTTAAATAGTCCCATCTAAAACACATATATTTTATTTTAAAAGGAAGCTTTATATCATGACTATCAATGGAAAACTCTTACCTTTTCCTGCTAAATACAAGGGAAGTATAAAAGTAGTTACATGAAAACCAACCAATGGCCTGAACTTCCAGCTGGATACTGTGGCTAAGTGTGAGGTTGGGTCTCTGTGGAAATGTCTTGAAAGTCACTGAAAAAAAAAAAAAGAATACAAAGGAAAGCCACTAAAGATATAGTAACACCAGCCTATGCTATTCCTTTTCTTTAAAAGCAGAAGAGGGAAAGGAAATTAAGAAGGAAATATAACTTTATACGATGTGCTTCAGAAATGTTTAATGCCTCAACTGGCATTTAGCACAACGCCTGAAATTAATTTGAGGCCCATCAGCGTTCTGGGTCCCACACTTTGGGAAACCCGGGAGTGAATGGCTGCTAATGTCTTTTCCAGCTCTAACGTTCTAAAATTGCAGGAGATTAAGAAAGGCAAAATCTTGTTGTGAACGAGGAAAGATTCTTGGTAGTAGAAACACTAAATAACAGGATGAAGTTTCCAGTTGAGGAACTAGGGCTAAAAGGCGGCTTGGAGGTTTTAATGGAATCTTCTAGATTGTTCCCATTTCAGAGCACTCTGCAAAGGTTACTTAAACCCTGGGGATGATCCAGGGTTTAATCCAAGACAAAACAACAGGTGAAGCTTATTGAAACAGGGCAAGGGGGCGGTTGGTTGATGAGTTTCTTTTCTTTCTTTTTTTTTTTTTTTAAGATTTATTTATTTAGAGAGCATGAGTAGGGGAGGGGCATAGGGAGAGATAGAATCTGAAGCAGACTCCCTGCTGAGTGGGGAGCCAGATAAGGGCCTGGATCCCAGGACCCTGAGATCATGACCTAAGCTGAAATCAAGAGTCAGCTGTTTAACCCACTGAGCCACATAGGTGCCCCTGCTTGATGAGTTCTAATGGGTTGTAACCATTCAGCTTCTGAGCCGTCAGCAAGCTTTGGAGCTCTCCTGAGGATGATGTACAAAGGTAAATACAAAGGCAAGAGTCCCTAGAACTTGTAGTTTCGTTGGTCTATGACGTCTTTAGCAGTTTCCAGGATTACAAGTAATTTGATCGATGGAGGGAATAGTTGTTATTTACCATGATTTCTTCCACACATGATGAAGACTGTTTGGGTTTCAAGTGACATACACCTAACAAGTGAAAAGGAGACACAAAGTTACCAGGACTGGTTTGCTTTCCTTCTTCAGATTGGCTGTCTCCATATCACCAACCCCAGTGGCTTCAGGCTTCCATCCTTCCAGCTTCCGCTCCTCAAGAAGGAGAGCTTACAATGGATTCCAAGAGTTGCTGGAGCCTGTTGTTGGCCAGAATGGAGCCCTGTACTCACTGCTGAACCATTACCATAGGTAAAAGGATTTCTTAAAGTATGGATTCAAGCTCTGTGCTGGACGTGGGGGTGGGGCCAGTCCTGTCCAGAACACAGGGCTGAGAATGGGGAAGGGAAATGCGTTCTGGGAAGGCAAAGTCAACAGATAGATACTCATTGCTTCTTTGAAGTTAGACCAGGGATCAGCAAGCTTTTTCTTTAAAGGAGAAAAGAGTATTCAATATTTAATCCTTTGGGGCCATTCAGGATCTGTATCACACTTCACTCTCTCTTTCTATTCCGACCCTTTATTTTTATTTGTTTACTTGAGAGGTGGGGGGAGAGGGAGAGAGAGAATCTTAAGCAGGCTTTATGCCCAGCGCAGAGCCCGATGTGGGGCTCCATCTCACGACCCTGAGATCAAGACTTGAGCATAAATCAAGAGTCAGACGCTCAACTGACTGAGCCACCCAGGGGTCCCTCTGTTACAACTCCTTAAAAAGGTTGAAACCTTCTTAGCTTGTGGGTTACAAAACTGGCTGCAAGCTGGATTTGGTCCATAAGCCATAGTTTGCTGATCCTTGAATTAGACTGACCCTTCTTCTCTGTGTTTCAGAACGACTTTTTGTAAGGTTTATTTTCTGAAATGCTTCTATAGACAAAACAACCTCTAATCCAGAAGCTTCATTAGAGCAGGTGCCATATCTTTTCTTCTCCTTACTCTTTTCTTCTTCTTCCCCTTCCCGTCTTGTGCCTCCTTCTCCTCTTTCTCCTTCTTCTCTCTACTGTTACCACTATTTGCCCTGCCCTGTTTTTACCACCTTCTATCCAGTGTCCAGCACAATGTCTGGTAATCGAAGTCACCCCATGAGTGTATACTGAGTAGGTAAAAGCCCTTTCTCAAAGTTCCACCAAAAAAGACTGGCCTTCCAGAGCCTTAGAAGAAAAGAAAATCGTTTTCTTTGGTGTTTCACTGAGCTGCACTGCTGGGTGATTCCAGGAAATTGGGTCGTGGTTGGCAGAAGACAAACAGTGTAAGGAAGCAAGAAACTGAAGTTTTAGTTCTAGCTTTGTCACAGCTTTCTGACTTTGGACAAGCCATTGATCTCCCTTGACTCTTTTTGCTTCTTCCCTTGGAAAATAAAATGATTGGATTAGGGAGTGGCTAAGTCTTCTGTAGCTCAAGTTTTCCTGGCACAAAGGGAAACATTATGCAACAGGGATGGGGCCAACAAGAAGGGGAAACTGTGCTTTTATTGTGGGGTGATTTTGGAAGTTGATTTTCAGGAGTTTTGGCATTCTGAAGAAATTCTAATGACCAAAACTAACCTATAAATGCAGCTATAATAGAAGGAGGGTTTGTCAGGGGCACCTGGGTGGCTCAGTCAGTTAAGTGTCCAACTTCTAATTTTGGCTCAGGTCATGATCTCAGGGTCATGGGATCGAGCCCTGCATTGAGCTCTGAGCTCAGCAGGGAGTCTGCTTGTCCCTCTCCCTCTACTCCTCTGCCCTCCATGTGCTCTCTCTCTCTCTCAAATAAGTAAATAAAATCTTTAAAAAGAGGGAATTTAAAATGTTCTTTTCAATCGAAGGCAGGAATATTTCTAATGTTTTTTCCAAAGGATGAAGCTTTGCAATATGTTCAGAAGCTTACCTTTCACTCCACACATGGCAGACATTTGTAGCTGGAGAAATTATCTTCTATGTAAATATTGTCCAGTAAATTAATCAAATTTCTACTGAGAACTGATTAAATATCAGGTGCTTAGTTTGATGCCTCAAAGATGGAGAACAGATGGTTCCTTCCCAAAGGGAGTTTTAATCTGGAGATGTTGAATGGAGAATCACTTAGGTCTAACCAGGAAAACAGAAACACCTCTAAGTATTTCGAATGAGGGAATTTAATGCAGAAAGTAGTTACACAGATGATGGAATTGTCGAGAAGCCAACAGGGGAGGAGGCAGTGACCAGGAGATGATGCGGACCTCTGCTAGGATGATTTTAGAGGCATGGGAAAAAGAAATGGCCCATGACAAATGAAGTAGAAATGCCAGAATTTCCACAGAAGGTGATGGAAATGGATTGAAAGGCTCGGAAGAAGACCAGAGAGCCCACCAGGTGCTTGTGTGCCATGGAAAGACTTGGAGAAGACATGTTTGTAAGGAAATGAGGAATGTGTGGATGAGTGGGACAGTAGCATCCCTTGGAAGCCTGGTGGGGCTTAGCCAAGGCTAACTCTAGGGTACATGGTGACAGAAATGGGCTTACTGACAGCAACAGGGAAGCTCGCACGGGGAAACAGAGGCCAGATGGTGACACTGAGCGTCAGGTAGACAATTATTGTCATGCATTGAAAGGTCAGAGCGCAACCAGGAGGGCCCTTCTTACAGAGCGTTATGGAGATGCTTAAAGGAAAATGACATCTCCAAGGGTGAAAGAGGGGGAGCCAACAAGAGTACTACTAAATGTGTATAATCAAAAGAGATCAGGGTGTTGACAGATCAGGAGGTTGACAGCAATCACTCCCAATAAAAGGACACAGCACATTGCTAATTTTTGCCAGACCTGGGCCCGTTTTGGAACCTGAAACCTGGTGAGAGGCCAGTTCTTCACAAGGAAGACCCTTGCCCCATAAGTAGACCCATTAATGATTCTTCCAGGCTTTCCCCAAAGGGATGTATAACCATTTACTTGAGTAACTGTACACTGGGAAAAGGCTAATGCCCAAACAATTCTAGGACTGGTGGACACAGGATCCCAACTGGCATTGACACCTAGAGGTCAAAGTATGGTCATGACCCCTCTCTTAGAGCATAGGAGACAGATCTGAGGTCCTTGACTATAGTCCAGCTCCACAGTGTACAAGGTCTGTGGACTCAGCCAGTTGTCCTGCCCCAGGTTTTGAAAGTATTACTGGGATAGACATAATCCATAGTTGGTTTCCTCCACACTGTCTTTGGTCTACAGAGTAGGGGTTAAAATAATGAGGAAGGGCAAGTCAAAGGCCCTGCCCCCCACTTCCCAATGCTGGCAGAGATAGTCAATGCTAGTATCTCATCTAAGGGAGCTAACAGAGATTAATGCTGGCAAAGTCCTAAAGAGTTCAGAGGCAGTGGTCCTCCTCCTATCCCCATTCGGTTCATTAGCCTGGTTCCTGGAAAAATCAGGTGGCTTCCGGAATAGACAGTGGAGACCAAGTAGTACTCCTCCCCTCCAACCAGTGCAGCTACTATGTCATCTGTAATCTCTTTCCTAGAGCAGATTAACAAAGCCACACTGTTCTAAAATATAGTATAGTAGTAGAACATTTGAGGTTCGGTAAGTTCAACAGCTCAGGATGGTTACCACTGGAAAGACACTTTGTTATCACAGTTCCCAAGAGAAGCAGGCATGCCAAAAGCCAGCGGGGCGGGGGGGGGCACCAGTGTTGTCAGGAGATGGTGGGGGGAAAGGGGAAATGCCTTCACTGTGGTTTCTTCAGGATGGAATGGGTGAAGCAGGGCAAGTAGGTTTAGGATTGGCCAGTTTGCATGATTTCAGTGGGCTCTGGGCCACAGGGGCTCTCCCTAGTTGTCTGATACCTGGCCTGGGGTGATTAGGTCAGGACTGTAGAGGCCCAGAGTGTGAGGGCCCAAAAAAAGAGGTGGTTGAGGGTATGGCCCACTGGATTGTTTGGTTTGCATTTGAAAAATGTGCTAGTGGGTGGGTCGTTTACTTCCTCTAGGCATTGGGTAGCCCTGGGAAGGACAGTCCCTCCAGCGTTAGCAAGGGCTCTAATGCTGCAGCATCAGATTACAGAAAAGCCATGGCTGATATAGGGGCATAGTATATGGTCACTGATCTGGCAAATGCGGCCTTTTCATTCCCTATCAGAAGATGAGAAACAGCCTGCTCTTCACATGGAATGGCCAACAATATGTGTTTATAGTTCTGTTCCGAACTATGTTAACTCGCTCCCTTCTATCATAATATACTTGGAGTAGATCTGGGCTGTCTGGACATTCCACAGCCTATCATACTGCTCCATTATATTGATAAAACTGTGATAATCCAACTAGATTTGCAAGAAGTGGCTAGCACGTTAGAGGCGTAACTCTGACAATTGTACTCTAGAGGTAGGGAGAGGAAAATCTATGAAGAACTAAGGGCGAGTCCTGTCAACAGCATTTCTCATGGCTCAACTTGTTGGGGGTGTGACTATTTAAAGAGGGAGGTAAGGGGCGCCTGGGTGGCTCAGTGGGTTAAAGCCTCTGCCTTTGGCTCAGGTCATGATCCCGGGGTCCTGGGATCGAGCCCCGCATCGGGCTCTCTGCTCAGCAGGGAGCCTGCTTCCCTCTCTCTCTCTCTGCCTGCCTCTCTGCCTATTTGTGATCTCTGTCTGTCAAATAAATAAATAAAATCTTAAAAAAAAATAAATATGGAGGTAAAAAGTCTTTCTTGCCCCAAGTAGGGAGAGTCTTGTAGGGTATGCCCACCTTTAGGACTCCCTACAGAGTTGCCAAATTTCTTTTGAGATCTCATCAGAACTTGACCTCTCCCCTGGACCAAACTTGTTTCCTTCCTTTCTTTTCTCTGGTCTTGATCTCAAGGATACCCCCCCCCCCACTTTTTAAAAAGATTTTGTTTATTTGACACAGAAAGCACAAGTAGGGGGAGTGGGAGAGGGAGAGCAGTGGGGAGAGGCTCCCCACTGAGCAGAGAGGCCAATATGGGGCTTGATCCTAGGACCCTAGTATCATGACCCAAGCCGAAGGCAGACACTTAACTGACTGAGCCACCCAGACACACCTCCCCGCGTTCCCCCCCCCCCCCGGGGTAATTCCTAGTCAGCCTCCCATTCTGTAACCTCTATCTCAGAATCCACTTTTTGGGAAATCCAACCCGTGATAAAAATCTTTTCTATTACCATTCAAGCAACAAACAGAAGAGGTCTATGAGGACAGACAGGAAGGAAACCTCACAAAACAAACAGAAACCAGTCAGTGTTGTCTAGAAATGTTGATCACTGCTTTCTCTGCCCATACCCTTACCGCTAGCCCCAGAAAGATACTGGCAGTGGCGTATTTGTACCACGTGACCCAATTCCTCTTGCCAGGTCAATTTTACTAATGGTGGGTACCTGATTCAAGGGTAGTTCATCCACCGGCTGGCCAGTGCTAAGTGATTTGGTGATGGAGTGTAGAAACGTGGTGCATTTGGGTCCATGCAATTGTCCACTCAGGAATTTGAAATGAGACAGAAACTGAACAGGTTAGCTGTTGCGCACAGTGGGGGAAAACAGGTAGGTTAGGAATAGTTTGGGAGTGGATATCACAAGCTCTGTGCAGGAAAACAGCGGCTTGGTAAGAGAGTAGGGTATAGAATAGAGAGAGGGTGAAGTAAGGACAGGGGGAGGAGCCTTGATTCTTCCTGGCTTCCCATTTTCAGTTCCTAGGGGGACCAGCTGTGCTTTGGTTCTTACCTTTGGGTTCCAATGAGACACTGTTGAGACTAGTCCTTGGTTGAGCTAGACTGAGTGAATCTCTTTCTTACAACCAAAGAACCAGCCTATAATTAAACCCTAAGGTGCATCACTTGCTGTGTGATTTATCATGTCGCTTTCTTTGTTATGTTATTAGTTACCCGCTATGTATTGTTTCTCTCTCTCCATTTACACTGTGAGCTTTTTGAGGTCAGTGTTCTATATATTTTAGGGAAGGCTAATCATGATAATAATAATGTTATTATTAATAATATTAGGTCACATTAACTCAGTTTTCACTATGTATCAGATGCTGAGCTAGGTGCTTTTCCATGCACAACCTTTCGTAGTAAATGCTCACCTCTGAGTTCTTCTTATCATCATTATTAGTAATTACCTTCATCTATGAGGGTAAAACCAGAAGAAATGAACTTGCAATATAGCTGGAGGGAGGAAAGGAGGAATTTATTCCTGGGGTCGTATTATTTTTCTTAAGATTTCTTTTCTTTCTTAACAAAAGTGAGATGTGTCCATGAGAGAAAATTTGGGAAATACAGAAGACCACAAGGAAGAAAAATTTAAAAAATCACCCCATTCTCACCACGAGAGATAACCACTGCTAATATTTTGATGCATAGCCTTCCCTTCTTTCACACACATGCAAATAGGCGCACATGCTATTTTGTCATTTTCCCCCATACAATCTGCGTGAACACTGGATGCCATTCCATATGCTGCCAGGACATGATTTTTAAAGATCTGTGCTGTAATCCTCTATGTGAGAAGTGTCAGGGAGGGAATGGAACAAAGGACCCTGGCAGATCTTGCCCTGGGTGGGAGCTGTGAACTCTCCTGCCTAATCCTGTGGGTTCCAGGTACATTTTTGCCTGAAACAGAGGGAAGGGTTGTATGACCTCTGGAGGGCACTATGTTTCCAAAATTCTTCTGAAACCAACTTGCATCTCTTTCCTATCCTTCTTCCTTTTGCTTCCTTCATCTCACGTTGCTTTTGAAATTTTTTTTGCTCTTCGATGCCTTGAGGTTCTCGAGAATTGGTGCCTCAGGGTTGTTTGCACAAGATCTGGGTTCTTGGGGGCAGCCGAGGATGGCCTGGGTCTCCTGGAAGGGCGTCCTCGAGACCCGTTCATTTCCCTGCACTATACCAGTAGCTGCCAGCAGATGGCGCTGTGAGCAAGTGCGTCTGCCTAGGTGTGATTTACACAAGCCCTTGAAGGCTTTAAATATTTATCCACAAAATTCAATAAAGCTGTTCATCAAATCTAATGCTTGGAATTTGGGCAGCCCATGAAAATATTATAATATTTTGCCCGAGGTTCCAGAATCCTCCTCTGTAGGGTGTGTTTGTATATTCAGACTCTTGATATTTATTTATCACTGGCAGGAAGGAATTCATGTTTTCATATTGGAAATTTTGCATGAGATCAGGCCTGGGAAAGCTTCCTAATTTTTTTCTCTAGGTATTGCAGGGAGCGCGAGCTCCTTACCTGGCTGAGAGGTCATCCAGGTGAGGTACAAATTTAACCATCCATGTATTCTCCGTACCCAGCAAGTGTGTCAGAGGTGGAGCACCCTATAAACAATTTAATTTAGGGAGGGGGAATCTGGGTAAGGTTTTCATTTTTTATTTTTTCTTACTTTTGAAGGAGTGTGTTCGTCTGTGTGTATGTGTGTGTGTGTGTGTGCATCCTTTACAGGGGAGGGGATTAACCGTTAACGATAATCATCAATTAACCTGATGTGTGCCAGGTGCTGCCCCCCTGAGGAGAATTTGGAAATACATCTGGTTGGCACAATGGGTGGGTAGATGTGGGGGAGGGGGGTTCTCACAGGCATTGGGTGGGCAGGAGGCAAGGATGCAGAAGACCAGGAACCAGTTCAGCAGAAAGAATTGTCCAAACTGCCACTTGCTCCCCCTTTGAGAAGTCTTGTATGCCTTCTTTCCAGCTGGGGGTGTTATGCAAACCACCTAACTTCTCTGAGCATCAGTTTTCCTCATCCTACAAAATGGAGATATAAGCATTCATCTGGATTACCTCATAGAAATGTGGGTTAAAAATAAGTAATACATATTAATGCACTTTCCACAAATCATAAAGTACTGTAGGACATAGCAACCTTCTTGGGCCCACAGGAAAATTTCACCTGTAAGCCTGGCCTGGTTGGCTGTGGAGTGTGATCAGCTGAGTCCCACAGGTGGGACTCAGACCTGTTTTCCACCAGAATTCCCCATATGTCAGTCACCAGCTCCTCTCTCCTCTCAGTTGCTTAAGCCCCAAATAAGAGCCATCTTTGATTCCTTGCTTTCTGTCACCCCCAAAGTCCAATCTCTCAGCATTTGTATCCATTCCACATAAAAACTTTGCTCAAACCTGGGTCTTCTCTTCATCTTTCCTGCCCTCACCCCAGAACAGCTGTGGCCTTTGACCTCCTGGGGGAGCCGGTAAGGCTCATGGGTCTCAGGGCTTCTAGTCCCGCCCCTCCTGTGATGCTCCTCTACCCAGCAGCCAGAGTGATCTTCCAAAGCTGCACGTCAGACTGTCACTCCTCAGCTTCAAACCCTCTGTCAACTTCCCACTTCCCTTGGAATCACAGCCCCTCCTTGCACTGGTTTCCAAGGCCCTCCAAGCTCTTCTGTCTTCCAGCACCCTTTTGAATCCCATCTCCACGTTCTGCACAGCGCCCCAACATTCCTATTCCCAAGCTTCCCAAACTCTTTCCTCTCTCAGCCATTGTGCCCTTGCTGTTTCCTCTATCCAAAACATTCTTTAAAAAAAAAAAAAAGATTTTATTTATTTATTTGAGAGAGAGAGAGTGGAAGAGCACAGAGGGAGAGGGAGAACCAGACTCCCAGCTGAGCAGAGAGCCCACTGTGGGACTCGATACTAGGACCCAGACCTAACTGAGCCATCCAGGCGCCCCTATCCAGAACATTCTTTTGTGAATCTTTTATTTCTTCAAATTTCAGTTCAGATACCCCTCAGCAGAAGCTGGCCTCTCCAGGTAGACCAGTCCTACCAGGTGTTTTCTACCCTATTACCCTGTTTCATTTCTTTTGCAATGCTACTCATCCTCTGAAATGGCCCTGGTTGCTCTTATCCATTCCTTGATTAACAGTGTTAGAATGCCACTGTCATGAAAGCAGGCACTCTCTTGGACTCGTGCCTGCACCATTCCTAGAACCTAGAACACTGCCAGGCACTTGGCTGGTGCTCAGTCAATGCTTGCTGATGAACGAAAGGGGGTAGCTCTGGCTCAGGGCTTCCCATCGGGTAGCAGTTGGGCTGCTGGCCTGGCTGTCATCATCTAAGGCTGGTAGGAAGCTGGAGGAGCCCCTTTGAGGGAGGTGGGTCACTCACAGATTGGTAGGAAGCTTCAGTGCCTGCCCATGGAGACCTCTCTGTGGAGTTGCCCATGACATTGAAACTAGCTTCACCCAGAACAAATGATCTAAGAGAGAGCAAGGGGAAAGCTTAAGGTCTTCTCTGATCTCATCACCCATGGTCACTTTGGCCTTATTGTATGTGTTCGAAGAGTCACTGAGCCCAGGCCACACTCTGGAGGGAGGTGTGTTGAAGAACTGTTGGACAGCTTTTAAAACCCTTACGCCCAAGTCCTCAGCCAGAGTCTGGGCCTCATTCTTTGGGCCATATAGCTCTCCACCAGCTTCATCTACCGCTTCAAAGTATGTCATTGGTGGCAAGAGGGGGAACATGGAGGCAGTCAAACACAGCTAGCTCCAGCTTCTGAACCAAGAGAAACTCCACCTCGTGCCATGGGACCAGCAGCATCCTCTGTGTGTGCAGAGGACGGCCCAGGAAATGCTCGCACAGGCAACCCTATGCCTCCTCCCTCTTCCCACTGCGCTTCTTAACGTTGGTGTTTGGTGGTAGGTGGCATAAATGCGTGCTTGGCCCTTAAGCTACAAAAAATGAGGCCCCAGTGATAACAAGAGAGAAAATCCAAAGCTAAGGGAAACTAGTCTCTGAGAATCCTTGTTAATTGAAGTAATTAAATCAGCAGGAAGCCATCTGAACAATTATCACACTACAAGGAAAAACTCATTTTAAGGCCTTAGAATAAACATTCTAATAAATAGCTATCGGTTTATATTTGTAAATACCATCGGCCTATCAGGAAATTTGCTAATAGATTTTTAATTAAGGGGAACATTTATTGTAGAGCTGTACAGCCTTGCATTTAACATCCTTCCCCTGGCTTGGACATGGAGCCTTGGACTCACTTTGAGAAATTGAGAAATTGGCTCGATCTCTCTTGGCCAAAGTTGCTGACTTTTTTTTTTTTTTTTAAATTTCTTCCCATTGAAAGCTGATGGTAATTTTTTTTTCAAATCCAAAATTTTTTAAAAATTTTATTTTCTTAAAAAAATGTTTTTAAAACATGTAATGTATTATTTATCCCAGGGGTACAGGTCTGTGAATTGTCAGGCTTACACACTTCACAGCACTCACCAGCTGATGGTATTTTTTTTTAATTAATTAATTTATTTTTATTTCTTTTCAGCGTAACAGTATTCATTGTTTTTGCACCACATCCAGTGCTCCATGCTATACGTGCCCTCCCTTAAACCCACCACCAGGCTCCCCTAACCTCCCACCCCCTGCCCCTTCAAAACCCCTCCATGGGAGACTACGGACTCTGAAAAACAAGCTGATGGTATTTTTTAAAGGAAGTATGAATAGCTTACTTCTTCTTCTTCTTTTTTTTTTTTTTTAAAAAAAAGGATTTCTCCTTTTTGAAGTTCCTTCCAACACATCATCTCATTAATCCTCACCCAAACCTCCTGGAGAACATAACACAGATATGATTATCCGCATTGTCTGGATGAAGTAAATGAGGCAGATGTGATTTAATGTTATGTGGCCAGTCAAAGACAGAGTTGGACTGGACCCTGGGTTTTGCAGCTTTTCCTTGTCTCTCTCTGCCTTGATGTTTCCCAGTCTTCCTTTAATACAGTGGTGCCTACCTATGTGGGGCTCACCTTTAAGAATTTGTAGACCTTGGATACCTGGGTGGCTTGTTTGGTTAGCTGCCTTTGGCTCAGGTCATGATCCCAGGGCCTTAGGATCGAGTCCCACATCAGGCTCCCAGCTCTGCGAGGAGCCTGCTTCTCCCTCTGCCTGTTGCCCCTCTGCTTGCACTCACTTGCTCTTTGTCTTTCTCTGAAAAATAAATAAATAAAATCTTAAAAAAAAAAAGAATCTGCAGAACTTTTCAAAAAAAAAATCCATCTGCACACACAATCTTAGGTACAATTCAGGAGATTTAATCACTCCCTGAAAATCAATGGTGGACTGCCTACGGGTTTATTTATCCCAAGACGAGAAGTCTTGCCATTTACCCAGCCCCAAGGTGTTAGCCACAGGAAGGTTTAGGCCTCATGTGAGAAGCAAAGATCTGACTCTTCTGGTTCACAGATTCCCTTGCCCATCGCTTCCCTTCAAGCCTCGTGTTTGTCGGAGGCACCTGGGTGGCTCAGTGGGTTAAGCCTTTGCCTTCGGCACAGGTCATGATCTCAGGGTCCTGGGATTGAGCCCCACATCGGGCTCTCTGCTCAGTGGGGAGCCTGCTTCTCCCTCTCTCTCTCTGCCTGCCTCTCTGCCTACTTGTGATCTCTGTCTGTCAAATAAATAAAATAAAATCTTAAAAAAGAAGTCTGGTGTTTATCAATAATTAGGGGAAAGGGGGTCCAGATTGAAGGTACCCCAATTCACAAGGTTTTATCCTGTTACATTAATTATTATTTTTCTTTAATATCTATCGGGATTAAAGGTTCTGGAATCAGATATCCTAACACACTCTCTCACCCCTTTCTCCAGTTCAAGGTCCAGCTGGAGGGTTTTGCTTGGATTTGGCATGAACTGGCCCTGTTTTATGGGCACACCCACGCTTCCCCTCTTCTTTGAAATATCAGTGGCAGAGTAATATGATAAAGTTCTTACTTGACACACTGAGTAGTCCGTAATATGCTAACAGTCCTGTATCATGTTAGTACTGCATTAAGCTAATGTGACACTGATTCAAAATGACAGGAAAAATGACTAATACAGTAAAGCCTTCGTCTACTTCTCTGGGGCTGCCGCACGTGCCTGATTTAATTCACCTGAAACCTCCCATGGCTAGGCAGGGTTAAGGTGCAGGAGGGCCATGAAAACGAAAGTCCCTGAAAACCAAAAACCACTGGACAGTTCCTGCCTGCTGTTCCTGCCTCCCTCTTCACCTCCACATCCCAATTCCCGGGAGGCAGAATAGAGAGGCGTGTCAAACAGGTGGAGCGGTTAGTTAAATGCATTAAGGTTGGAAATGAAGACAGATCTGGATTCAAGTCTAAGCTCTGCAAAATATTGATCTTGGGCAAGGTATTTAACTCATTTGAATTTCAGTTTCCTCTAGACTAACTTCCATCCAGCAACCTCATGGAGCAATTTTGGGGATTAAATAAGTCAACATATGCTTAGTAAGTACTCAGAAATGATGATGATGTAATGATGAGAATGACAAAAATGGTGTCTCACGAGACCTAGAAACAGAATTCCTTGGAAAACCCTTGGGTGTGGAGATTAATTTATTTTTTTTTAAAGATTTTATTTTTAAGTAATTCCTGTACCCAGTGTGGGGCCTGAACCCACAACCCTAAGATCAAGAGCTACATGCTCCACTGGCTGAGCCAGCCAGGTGCCCCAAGATCAACTTGAAAAAAAAAAAAGACTTATTTATTTATTTGAGAGAGAGAAAGAGAGCATGATCACGGGAGTGTGCGCGAGTGGCGGGGAGAGGCAGAGGGAGAGGGAGAGAGAGAATCTCAAGCAGACTCCCCACGGAGCAGGGAGCCTATTTTGGGGCTCCATCTCACAACCTTGAGATCATGACCTGAGCTGAAACCAAGAGTCAGATGCTCAATGACTGAGCCCCCCAGGCGCACCCCCCCAACCAAGATCAACCTTTTTTTTTTTTTTTTAAAGATTTTATTTATTTATTTATTTGAGAGAGAGGCAGTGAGAGAGCATGAGCGAGGAGAAGGTCAGAGGGAGAAGCAGACTCCCCGTGGAGCTGGGAGCCTGATGCGGGACTCGATCCCGGATCTCCGGGATAATGACGTGAGCCGAAGGCAGTCGTCCAACCAACTGAGCCACCCAGGCGTCCCCAAGTTCAACCTTTTAAAATATTTTTTACTGTGGTACAAAGTGCATACATAAAATCACCATCTTAACCACTTCTAAGTGTACATTCAATAGTGTTAAGGATATTCACATTGCTCTGAGATGGCTCTCCAGAACTTTCTCATCTTGTCCATTTGCAGCTCTACCTATAAAACAACTCTGATTTCCCCCTCCCCCCAGTTCCAGGCAACCACCGTTCTTTCTGTCGCTATGAATTTGGGACTAAGTGCCCTAAGTGCCTCATTGAAATGTTTGTCCTTTTGTGACTTGTGCTTGTTTGTTTTTACTTTGCATCATGTCCTCAAGGCTTACCCATGTTATAACATGTGTCAGAATTTCCTTTTTTTTAAAAGATTGATTTATAGAAGAATTATCCATAATAGTCAAATTATGGAAACAGCCCAAGTGTCCATTAGCTGAGGAATGAATAAAGAAAATATGGTATATATACACAATGGAATATTATGCAGCCATTAAAAAATGAAATCTTGGGGCGCCTGGGTGGCTCAGTGGGTTAAAGCCTCTGCCTTCAGCTTGGGACATGATCCCAGGGTCCTGGAATCAAGCTCCACGTCGGGCTCTCTACTCAGTGGGGAGCCTGCTTCCCCTTCTCTCTCTGCCTGCCTCTGCCTACTTGTGATCTCTGCCTGTCAAATAAATAAATAAAATTAAGAAAAAAAATGAAATCTTGCCATTGGCAATGACATGGATGGAGCTAGAGAGTATAATGGTTAAGTGAAATAAATCGGAGAAAGACATACCATATGATTTCACTCATATGTAGAATTTAAGAAACAAAACAACTGAGTGAAGGGGAGAAAAAAAGAGAGAGCTTGGTAAACCAAGAATAGGCTCTTAACTATGGAGAACAAACTGATGGCTACCAGAGGGGAGGTGGGTGGGTGGGGGTTGGGTAAAAAAAATAGTATTCCTCTGCATATGCAGAATAGACCATATTTTGTTTATCCATTTATCTATTGATGGACATTTGGTTTGCTCTCCCCCCTTGGCTATTGTGAATAGTGCTGCTATGAACAGGGGGTGTGCAGATGTGTGTTTGAGAATCTGCTTTCAGTTCTTTTGGGTAGATACCTGGAAATGGAATTGCTGGGTCATATGAGAATTCTATTTTTAATTTTTTGAGGAACCACTGCACTGTTTTCCAATGATTAGTGATGTTGAGCATCTTTCCAGATGCCTGCTGGCCATTTGTCTGTCATCTTGCCAGAAATGTCCATTCAAGTCTTCGTCCATTTTTAAAATTGAGTTATTTGCTTTTATGTTGTCGAGTTGTAAGAGTTCATTATATATTCTAAATAACAACTCCTTATCAAATATATGACTTGGGCATATCTTCTCACATTCTGGAGGTTGCCTTTTCACTCTGTTGATTATGTCCTTAGATGCGCAGAAATCTTAATTTCTTGTCCAATTTGTCTATTTTCCTTTTATTTCCTGTGCTTTTGACGTTATATCTAGGAAATCCTTCCCAAATACAATGCCATTAAGCTTTTCCCTTATGTTTTCTTCTAAGAGTTTTACAGTTTTCATTCTTACACTTAGGTCTTTGATCCATTTTAGGTGATTTTTATATATGGTGTGCGGTAAGTGTCCAACTTCAATATTTTGCACATGGACATCCACTTTTCTTAACACAATCGGGGGAAAGAGTCTTTTCCCATTTGATGGTTTTGGCAACCTTATCAAAAGTCACTTGACCATATATGTGAGAGTTTGTTTCTGGGTTTTGAATTCTTTCTCATTGTTCCATAAGTCTATCTTTATGTCAGCACCACACTTTTTGACTACTGTAGCTTCGTAGTAAGTTTTGAATTCAGGAACTCTGAGGACTCCAACTTTGTTCTTATTTTTCTAGGTTGTTTTAGCTATGCAGGGTCTCTTTAAATTCTATATGAATTTTAGGATGGAAGTTTCTATTTCTGCAGAAAAAATCATTGGGATTTTGAGAAAGATTGTATTAAATCTGTAGATCAAATTGGATAGTACTGACATCTTCAGCTTTCAAATCCATAAACATGGGGCTTTTTAATTTATCTGTATCTTCTTTAATTTCATTCAACAATGTTTTGTTGTTTTCAGGGTACCACTCTTTGCTTCTTTGGTTAAATTTATTCCTAAGGTTTTTTGTTGTTATTCTTGTTGTTGGTGGTTCTGTTGTAAATGGAATTATTTTCTTGATTTTTTTTTTTGGATTGTTCAAGGAGACTTCTTGTTATTTATTTTCTTGAAGTGTGTACTTTTTCCGTGTCATGTGGGCACACAGTAAAACATTCACATAGCATACGCACATGTGCAATGCAAAATAGGTCTCCCTCCATATCTGACCTCTAGGTCCAAGCTCCCCATCCCAGAATGCATCATCCTTGCTAGTTGCTTGTGATGACTTCTGGAGATATGCTGAATTAACACAGCCACTGTATGAATAGATGGGGTGTATAATATACATTGTTCTGGACCTCACCTTTTTCTTTTAAACCCACTATATGTTGGCAATAGTTTCATATTAGCATACCAGGAGATACCTCATTCTTTGTAAAAGCTACCTACATGTTATTATTTTATTTTTTTTACTTTACCTTTTTTTAAAACCATTTCCATAGTGAAAGACATTTAGACTCTTTGCAGTTTTTGCTATTAGAAAGACTGCTTCAATGGACGTCTTTGAAAAAGCATCTTTGGGCACATATGTGAATACCCTGCTAGAATAAATTCTTAAATATGTTTCTAGAACAACAACTGCCGGGCCAAGATTATGTACACAGGAAATTTTTGGAGATTGTATGATTTTCTACCAATGAATACACGTTGCTGTAGTTTTTAAGGATGGAAGTTTTTTTCATATCTGTAGGAGAACTTTGGTTTTTGCCAATCTGATAGATTAAAATAATGGCATATTTTTTAATGGTCTAATTTACATTTCCATAATTATGCATAATGTTCAATATATTTTTTAAAAGCATTTTTTTCTAACCCTGTGAACCACACTGCATCTTTCATGCTCATTGGGCTGTTGAACTTTTCTCATTAAAACTTAGACAAAACTGGCTCTTTGTCAGATGTGTCCTTAATACTTTTTCCCAGTTTTTGTTTGTTTGTTTGTTTCCTTTGTTTATGGTGACTATTTTATCGTGCAGACATCTTACTTTTTTATGGAATCAAACTATAAATTTAAAAAAATATAAAACTTTTCTCTGTGGCTTTGGGTTTTACATCATGATTCAAGTGGTCTTTTCTATTCTAAAATTCAAAAAAAGTTCTCTAGTTCTCTTGTGTTTCTCTTACTGTTCTTATGTTATTTTTCATGATTAGATGTTTAATCTATTTGTCATTTATTTTGGGGTAAGATGTGAATTAGGGAATCTGTCTCTTCCATCCCTCCCTCCCCTGATGGCTAGCTAGTTGTCATTATACCTTTTATTGAAAAAGTTCTATTTTTTCCTCCACCAATTGAAATGCCACCTTTGGTGCATAATACATTTTCAAAGGTACTTAGATTTATTTCTGGACTCACCGTTCTTTTCTATTGGTTTTATGCACCTGCACCAAATTATTTTAATTACTGTAGCTTTATAGTTCTGTAGAATGAGATTTACTCATCCAAGAAATAGTCTATTGATATAGTATTGTGATGACATAAATTTTATGGGTTGATTTAGGGTGAAGGGACATCTTTACAAATAATACTCAACCTTCCTTCCAAGAACAGAGTGTCTTTCCTTTCATTTGAGTTTTGTTTCATGTTCCTTAGGAGTGCCTTCAAGTTTTCTTTTTACAAAGATTCTGCACATTTTACAAGGATGCCTACAGTTTAAAGTGTATTCCTGAATATTTTATCTTTTAAAATTTCTGTTTATAGGGGCACCTGGGTGGCTCAGTGGGTTAAAGCCTCTGCTTTCGGCTCAGGTCATGGTCCCAGGGTCCTGGGATCGAGCCCCACATTGGGCTCTCTGCGCGGCGGGAGCCTGCTTCCTCCTCTCTCTCCCTGCCTGCCTCTCTTGCCTACTTGTGATCTCTGTCTCTCAAATAAATAAATAAAATCTTTAAAAAAATAAAATTTCTGTTTATAAATGAGACTTTTCCTTCCATGATGGGTTCTCATTGGGATATCTATAGAGAGAAAGCTATTGTTATTCATATATAAAACTTAAATACTCACTTGTCTGAGTTCTTGTTTTTTTTCTAATAGCTTTTTAGTGGATCTTCTTGAGTTTCCTAGGTACTATGTAAAATTCCATAATGTACAAATAATCCTTGTTTTGCCTTCCCCTATCCAGTTTTAACTACCATATTTTCATGGCTTGCTAAGCATCCAGAACAATATTAAACTGTTTTGGTGTGGTGTCTTATTTCATTCCAGACTTGAGTGGGAATGATTTGGTAATTCACTATTATACATGATGATGACTTTTTCTTAATATATATGTTTAAAAAATCATATTAAAGATGTATCTATTTCTTTATATTTTCATAAGGAGTTTATTTTTTTCAACTAAGACTGCATGTTATTTTTTATCCAATACCTTTACCAGTATCTTTGAAGATGATTATATCATTTTTCTTCGTTGACATGTGACTGTAGTGAGTCCCTAACGTTGGACTATCTTTGCATTTTAAATCTTGGTATATTATTCTTTTAGTGTGCTGCCAGATCCTAAGTGCTGATATTTTATTCAGGATTTTTGCATTACTATTCATAAGGGCGATTTACTCTGTATTTTTTTTTATTATGCTATCTTTGTCCTATTTTGGTATCAAAGTTTCCCTGGTGTTATAAAAAGAGGTTGGAAATGATCTTTGAAGATTCTGAAATGTTTTGAAGTGGCATTAGAAGTCATCCATTCTGTGAGGTTTTGGTAGTTTTCCCTTGTGAGACCATCTGGGTCTTCTACATTTTGGGTGGCTAGTTCTTTGATTCCTTTCTAAATTACTTCTAAAATTAGTGTATCTAAAAAAAGGAAAAAGTGCAACTGTTTGTGTTAACACTTGTGATGTAAAAGTGTTACAATAAATTAATAAGTCTCTACAAAATTAGTGTATTTGGGCTCTTAGCTCTTCCTGGGTCGGCTGTGATGATGTTTTCTTAGGAATTTACCTATTTATCACAGTCTCAACTTCATATGAAATTAAAGCCTTTACCTGATTTCAAGCTTTACTACAAAGCTGTGGTCACCAAGACAGCATGGTACTGGCATCAAAACAGACACATAGACCAATGGAACAGAGTAGAGAGCCCTGATATGGACCCTCAACTCTATGGTCAAATAATTTTCGACAAAGCAGGAAAAAATATACAGTGGAAAAAAGACAGTCTCTTCAATAAATGGTGCTGGGAAAATTGGACAGCTATATGTAGAAGAATGAAACTGGACCATTCTCTTACACCGTATACAAAGATAAACTCGAAATGGATAAAGGACCTCAATGTGAGACAGG
>PISX010024422.1:0-27917 GCA_004024625.1 Mellivora capensis
ATCTCCCCAATCCAATAAATTTATTAATTTATTAATAAATTTATTAATATGCTTCTTACAGATCATTAATTTTGATTTATGTATATTTGAGCCATGTTATTACATAAAAATAGTTTTGCTTCACCTTATTAATGCATTAAATATTTTTAATATTTCTTTTTTATCTAGTAATTATTTTTCCCTCAAAATCTACCTTTTTTGGGGCACCTGGTTGGCTCAGTCAGTTAAGCGTCTGCCTTTGGTTCAAGTCCTAATCCCTGAGTCCTGGAATTGAGCCCAGCATCAGGCTCCCTGCTCAGTGAAGAGTCTGCTCTCTCTCTCCTTCCACGTTCTCATTCTCTCTCTCAAAAAAAAAAAATCTACCTTTTTCTTTTTTTTAATCTTCTGACATCACTATATATCTATACAAACTTTCTTTTTATTAGCTGTTACATGGCATATCTTTTTTTTTTTAATTTATTTATTTGTCAGAGAGAGAGAGCAAGCACAGGCAGATAGAGTGGCAGGCAAAGGCAGAGGGAGAAGCAGGCTCTCTGCAGAGCAAGGAGCCCGATGTGGGACTTGATCCCAGGACGCTAGGATCATGACCTGAGCTGAAGGCAGCCGCTTAACCAACTGAGCCACCCAGGCGTCCCAAGAAAAGTATTTTTGAAAGAGAAGTCCAACAACTTCTAATTACAGTTTCAGGACAAAGATAAAATAATATTAGGGTGAGAGACAAGCACAGGCAGATAGAATGGCAGGCAAAGGCAGAGGGAGAAGCAGGCTCCCTGCAGAGCAAGGAGCCCAATGTGGGACTCGATCCCAGCACGCTGGGATCATGACCTGAGCCGAAGAAGGCAGCCGCTTAATCAACTGAACCACCCAGGCGTCCCTACATGGCATATCTTTTTACCATCTTTTCATTTATATCTGTTAAAAAGCATATGGCTGGGTTTCATTTTCTATCCCATTTGACTGTTTATCTTTTAATTGGATATTGTATTTTGTTTACTTTCACTAACTAGTGTTTTTTATGAACAAATCCATAAGATCACTAGCTACATTCTTTTGTCTCACATGGCCTACTTTTTTTTCTCTCCTTCTGCCTTTTTTTAGGGGTAGAGGAGGGATTTTTATTATCTTTTCTATCCAGAGAGCCTCACTTCAGCCTATATATTGGCCTATACTGGTCTTCTCAAGGCCTAAAATCTTCTATTGTACCCTCTGCCCATAATCTCTTGCTTTCAGGTATCTGTGGGTCGCAAATACACATACCAAAGTACCTATCACTGCCTTGTTTAATTTGGTATATACAGGTTAAAATTTGACTATTGGACTACTTTAACTTACTGATTTTTAACTTATTCATTAGAGTAGGATAAGTTTATGGGAATATAAAATAATTTATAAGGAAATACATGGTTTGTAGAACCCAAGAGAACAGACACAGACCACTCAACTGGTGGAACAGTCAGGCTTCTCTAATTCTTTAATATTTTCTACTTCCTAATAGTTTTATCATCAAATAAAGTATATACTATTTCAGAATTTCCCAGTAATTATTGATTAAGGGCTCATGGACATCCATAAGATAGCCTATAGGCCGCATAATTATTCTAAACAATAAAAGAAAAATTAAAGCTAAATAAATGTTGCATTATTATGTTTGAACTCAAGAGATAAAATAACCAAATAGAAATGTGTATCAAGAATACATCTGAATTCTCAGAAAAAGACCTCTCTTTAACTAGCATGAATCAAATGATTCAAATGAATCATTACCTTCTCAAAGGACATGGATAGTACTGATTTTTTCCAATAATTGTTGTACCGAGAACATTTTTCTTGGAGAGATACTTGGTGTCTTTTCTTTGTAATAAAACCTTTTATTCCATTTAATAATACATTGATAAACATCTGAAGTAATTAATAAATGTTAGCAAAATGCTCCAAAGGAGATATTCATTAGGAATAGAATTTAATTTATATAAAAGGAACCCATTAAATGACTTATTCTTTACCATATATCTTCAAGTATTCATTAGAATCCATTTTCTTACCTTTAGTATTTGTTCCACCTCATAGACATAATCTTTTTGAAAATTACCATTCTGAGTACTTCTTTATAATCTGTAGTTTATTAAATGTTAAGGTAATTGCAAAAGGAAATGAACCAAAACAAATTGTTCACAGAAAATGAGATACATTTGAAGGTTTGTGGGCACATTTCACTGAATTTTAAAGAAAGATGAAAACATGCAATTTTTCATGTTGTCACAAAATCAGAAGATAAGATAGGTATATCTTCCACTGTTGAGGTTTTATTATACATTGGTGTTCCTGTTTATGTAATAATAGAAAGATGTAAATTCATCAAAATCCATGTCTCTTTCACAAAGATTTTCACAGGCAAGGGGTGAGGGAAAGTAAAATGTATATTGTATTATTCAAAGAATCATGGCAATTATATGAAATATATATGTGTTACTTAAGACTAGAAGGGATAATTAAAGAATTATCCCACTTGAAATCAGTAGATCAGTATTTAAATAGAAAGAAATTAATATTTCTATTTAAATTTAGAATATTCTATTTTGAATTTTAGAATATTTAGAATATTCTATTTAGAATATTTAGAATTTAGAATATTCTACTTTAGATACAGAATATTTAGAATATTCTATTTTGATATGGAAACCAAACTTAACTGTAACTAGAATGTGTAGCACTATATATTCTCTAGAAAGTGAACTCTCACTTTAGATTTACTGTATAACACTGGTTCACATGTTATTTGGGGTTTTCAAATATGCAAATAAAATATTTTTATTTTTATTTCTTGTAGATAAAATACTTCTAAACATTAAAGGGAAGACATAAATTTTATGCAAATGTATGAAAATAAAATTATCTTTAATAAGTTCCTAAATGGATATTCCTACCCATGTGTTCAATAAAATAAGATAGCTATAAATATATATTGGCATTAAATACAAATCCCTAGAACTCAATAAAATTTATGCCTAATCATTTTTCTCACTCTGAGACCCAGACTCTTGCCACTAATGATCAGTTTACCTTAACCTTACCTTTACCTTACCAGAATAATACATACAACAATATATGAAGTGGCTTTTTCTTCAAAAACTTTATGAAAAATAAATTGAAAAGTCACATTATTTAGTCTATACATGCCATCAGTTCTCCCTCCAAAAACTAATAATGCATAATTACTATGCCTGTGAGCATAGGTCTGGACTAGCCAGGACTTTCATCTCTCTGTCTTACATTATTTCAGTTACAACATTTATCTATTACTGTGTAACATACTACTGCCAAACTTAATGGCTTAAAACATTAACAGTCATTTATCTTGCTCACAAATCTGCAATTTGTGGAAGCTTCAGTATGGCAGTCTATCTTTTTTCCATGGGAGCTAGGGTAAACTGACTGGGAACTCTCAGCTTTCAAGATGGCATACTTCCATGGCTGGCTAGCTGATCCCAGCAGTTGGCTGGGATTCCAGTTGGGGCTCTCCATCATAGACCTTGGTTCCTGCAACTTACTATTCCCCAAATCATGGTGGTTACTTATGTTGTAAGACCACAGGAACCAGACCATGACAATATGAAATATATTATTTGGTCTCTACCACCAACTCCTGGCCAGAGCTCCCAAAAACATTATAATATCCTAAATGATAAGGATGATAAAAGCATCTTTTTATTATAATATTTGGTTTTCATCTGCAGCTCCTAAAATAGTTCCAGAGCAGTAAAGGCAAAGGAGAATCTTCTGTTAATTGTACCAGGCTTCTTTCAACTTTGCCTCAGTTCATGTTAATAAGGTGACTTCTGGAAAGTCCTAAGGATGGGAAACCAGTTGACAGAGAAACCAAATACATGATTAAAGGGTGGGATTTTTTCATACCTACTCTCCAGCCTCAAGGGAGGGAAGAAGGACTGGAGGTTGAGTTAATCACCTATGGCCAATCAAGCTTATATCACAAGGCCTCCATTAGAAATCCTGACCAAAGGGTTTCAGAGAGCTTCCTCACTGGTGAACACATGGAGGTGCTGGGTGGATGACATTTCAGAGAGAGCACAGAAACTCCATACTTTTTCCCCATACTTTGCCTTATGCATCTCTTCCATCTGGCTGTTCCTGACTTGTATCATTTTATGACAAGCTGACATCAGTAAGTAAAAAGTTTTCCTGGGGTGCCTGGGTGGCTCAGTGGGTCAAGCCTCTGCCTTTGGCTCAGGTCATGGTCTCGGGGTCCTGAGATTGAGCCCCACATCAGGCTCTCTGCTCAGCCAGGGAGCCTGCTTCCTCCTCTCTCTCTCTGCCTGCCTCTCTGCCTACTTGTGGTCTCTGTTAAATAAATAAATAAAATCTTTAAAAAAAAGTTTTCCTAAGTTCTGTAAGCTGCTCTAGCAAATGACTGAAATTGAGGAATTCGGTCACAGCAATGAGAGTATTTATAGCTTATAAGTCAGAAGCACAGGTAACAAGCTAGACTTGTGACTGGCATCTGAAGTGGTGGTGGGGGCTGCAGGGTTCGGGGTGCCTTTTGTGGGACTGGGCCCTTAAACTGTGGGATCTGATGTTATCTCCAGGTTGATGGCCTCGGAGTTGAGTTAAACTGTGGAACACCCATCTAGTACGGCAGAATTACTTGGTGTGGGGAAACTCTCCTATGTATATTTGGTGATCAGATATGTCAGAAATGAAGTATTCAGTGTGCTGAGTATTGAGAGTGGAAGAGACACATAGGAGTTTTGTTAAAACAGCAGAAAAATTCATAAATGAATAAATGATGAAAGTGATTTACAAATTTCACTTGATGCTTCAAATAATTGATCTGTTCAGATAATTTCATTAATTACTTTATCTTTTCATTGGAATCAAAACTTTTGAAGTTTATTTTCTAAAAAATATAATAGACTCAATGATTATTATAAATTTAATTAAAAATCTCAACTAAGAAATTGGAAGAAGTGATATCACCAAGACAGTGATAGGTCGTTCCTAACTTCACATCCCCTCACAAAAAGAACATCTATTCAAAAACAAGACACCACTGAGAGAATTCTAGACCACAAAAGTGAGACTGAAGCAACTCCTTGCACCACAGAGACCAAGAGACACTTCATTAGAAGGGGAAGAAAAGTGGCTACATCTTGACCACATTGTTCCCCCTTCCCCTGCCCCCAACAGTATAGCACCACATGGAGAGGCCTACCTCTTGTTTCTCCAGTGGGAAAAAGAAACTCGGGGGGACAACCAGTCTCACCCAGTACTTTGTGGGATATCCTACTCTGACCTCGCACCACAGGAATTGCAGGGGAATATTTGGGATGCCGTCACTGGGCATCTGAGCATGATGAACAAGTAGAGGAAGGTTTACAATAACCAGCACACAGATCTTGACAGACCAAATTCACACCTGCAGTACCCAAGTAATAATCCCAACCAGTGTCTTTGCCCATATGCAAAACAAAGTTGGTAGTATACTCTGACCAGGGAATTCTGGTGGGGTGCAGATCCACCTGATTCAGGTCCTCAAATGAGTTTTGCCAGCTCTAGATCCTGGGTTGTTCAGGCTCATGCAAGGTGCTGAGTCATAGCTGAACCTGTAGAGTCTACCAAAAGGTAATCAAGCTCCAATAACTGAACTTCAAGAAATGGAGATCTTGAGTTGTCGAAGAATTCAGAGTAATACTAGTAGGGAAGCTTAGTGAAGAATAAGAATACATATACAGATAACTAAACAAAATTTGGAAAACAGCACAAGAACAAAAGAAGTTTGACAAAGAAACAGCAACCATCAAAAACAAACAGAATTATAGAGTTGAAAAATATACTAAACTGAAGAACTCAATAGTTTCAAAAGTAGACTCAACAATAGAGAAGAAAGAATCAGACCATGGAAAATAGAACACTGAAAATTACCATCAGAGGAGCAAAAACAAAAAACAAAACAGAAGGAAGGAAGGAGGAAGGGAGGGAAGGAGGGAATGAAGGAAGAAAGGAAGAAGACAAGAAAAGAAAGCTGACAGGATTGTGGGATACAAGAAAAAAATTCCATTATGGGAATTCCAGAAAAAGAGAAAAGGACAGAATGTATATTTAAAGTAATAATGGCTGAAAACATCCCAAAACTGGGGAGAAAAATGGACATCCAGATCCATGAGACCTAAAGGACCTAAAACAGGTTAACAGGTTAATAGGCTACATGGAGACATATTATAATTAGACTGTCCAAAGTCAAAGACAAAGAAAGAACTTTAAGAGCAGCAAGAGAAAAGAGAGAAATTACAAATCAGGAAACCTACATAAGATTTGGGGCAGATTTCTCAACAGAAACTTTTTAGTACTACAGAGAATGGGAAGACATATTCAAAATATTGACAAGAACTGTCAACCAAGAATTCTATATGTGGCAAAGCTCTCTTTCAGAAATAAAAGAGGTGGAAGGACTTTCCCAAAAGAAGCCTAGAGAGTCTGGTGGCACCAGACTTGCCTTTTAAGAAATGCTAGAGAGAGATCTTTGAGTGGAGGTAAAAGAACACTGATTAACATCATAAAAACACAAAAAGGTAGGGGCACCTGGGTGGCTCAGTAGGTGAAGCATCCAATTCTTGATTTTGGCTCAGGTCATTATCTCAGGATTATGGAATCAGGCCCTACATCAGGCTCTGGGCTCAATGCAGTCCACATGAGAGGTCATTCTCTCTCTCTCTCTCTCTCTCTCTCTCTTCTTCTGCCCCTCCCCCTCCCCCTGCTCCCTTTCTCTCTCTCTCAAATAAATAAATAAAATCTTAAAAAAAAAAAACACGCACACAAAAAGGTAGCATAAATCTCACTAGTAATGGTAAATATATAGTCACAGAATCTGCAATATGGTAATAAAAGTGAATAACTCACCACTCTAGTTTAAAAGTTTAAAAAACTAGGGATACATAGCAAAAATAACCATAAATACAATAATCCATTATTAGTTACACAATATTAAAAAGACATGTAAATTATAACAGCAATAATTGAAAATGTGGGAGGTGGGAGAAGTAAAAGTGTGAAGTATACAAATTTTATTGAAGTTAAGTTTTTATAAGTTTAAAAAGGTATTGAAAGTTTAAGGTATTTAATGAAAGCATGATTACAACTCCAGGAAAAATCTTATACTATATATTTAAGAGAACACAATAAAGAAGTCCCATCCATGCATGAGAGACTGTGGACTCCAAGAAACAAACTGAGGGTTTTAGAAGGGAGGGGGTGGGAGATGGGTTAGCCTGGTGATGGTTATTAAGGAGGGCACGTATTGCATGGAGCACTGGGTGTTAAACTAAACAATGACTCTCGGAACACTGCATCAAAAACTAATGATGCATCGTACGGTGACTAACATAACACAGAAACACACAAAAAAGAACGCAATAAAGAAGTCAAAGTACATTGATGCCAAAAGACATCAACATACAAAAAAGGGCAGCAAGATAGGAACAAAGAATAATGGATTTACAAAATAACGAGAAACAATTAACAAAATTGCAATAGTAAGTTTTATCCATTAATAATTCCTTTCAAGATAAACAGAATAAAATTCTACAATCTAAAGACATAAAATAGCTGAATGGGTAAAGAAAAACAAAACAAAAACACAATATCCAACAGTATCTCCTAGCTTTAAAGACACAAACAGACTGAAAGTAGAGGAATGGAAAAAGATATTTCAAGCAAATGTAATTTAAAAAAATGAAAAAGCAGGGAAAGCTTTACTTAGACAAAATAAACTTTAAAGATGACAAAAAGAGACAAGCTCATCATATAATAAACAGGCCAACCCATCAAGAAGATATAACTATTATAAATAATTATGTATTTACCATTGTAGCACCTAAATGTATAAAGCAAAAACTAACAGAGCTAAAAGGAGAAATAAACTGCAATACAATATTAGTTAGGGGCTTTAATATCCCACTGTCAACAATGGATTGATCATCCAGACAGAGAGTCAATAAGGAAACAGTAGATTTGAACAGCACAATAAACCAAATAGACCTAACAGACATACACGGAACATTCTATCCAACAAAAGCTGAATACAGAATCCTCTCAGGCACCTAGATCATATGTTACACCACAAAACAAGTCTTACCAAAGATATACCAAGAGTTATATATGCCTACAATAGCATGAAACTAAAACCCAATAAAAAAAGAAACATTGGAAAATTTGCAAACAGTTGGAAATTAAACACTCTCTTGAGCAACCAATAGATTAAAAAAAAGAAAGAAAGAAAGAAAAAAAAGTGGCCGGGGGAGGGGAGTTTCCTGGGCCACATGAAAATGGAAACATACCAGAACTTACGGGATACAGACAAGGGAGTTCTAAGTGGGAATTCATTGCAATATATGCCTACACTGAAAAGAAAGAAAGATCCCAAATAAACAACCTAACTCTATGCCTTAAGGAACTGGAAAAAGAGAGAGAAAGAGAGAGGGAGAGGGCAACGAGAGGGAGAGAAGAGGAGAGGAGAGAGGAGACGAGACAAGATGAATAAACTGGGCCCAAAGTTATAGAATAAAGATTAATAATAAAGATTAGAGCAGAAATAAATAAAATACAGAACAGAAAAACAATAGAAAAGATCATGCAAACCAAGAGTTGATTCTTTGAAAAGGTAAACAAAATTGAGGAACCTTTAGCTATACCAACCAAGTAACAAAAAGAGGGGACCAAAGTCAACAAAATTACAAATGAAAAAAGATATATTACATCTGATAACATAGAAATACAAATAAGAGGCTACTATGAACAACGATATGCCAATGAACTGGGCAACCTAAAGGAAATGGAAAAATTCTTAGAAACATACAGCTTACCAAGATTGAATAAAGAAGAAATAGAAAATCTTAATAGACCAACTGCTAGTAAGGAAATTAAATCAATAATCAAAAATCTCTCAGCTAACAAATCCCTGGACCAGAGGGCTTCACTGGAAAATATTATAAAACATTTAAGGAATTAACACCAGTTCTTCCCAAACTGTTCCCAAAAATGAAAGAGAAGCCAATACTCCCAAATTCATTTCATAAGGCAAAGATTATCCTAATAACAATGGCAGATAAGGATATTACTAGAAAATAAAACCATAAGCCAATATCCTAGATGAATACAGATGCAAAAATTCTCAACAAAATACTAGCAAACTGAATTCAGCTGCACATTAAAAGGTTCATTTATCATTATCAAATGGGATTTATCTTTGAGATGCAAGGATAGTTCTGATTACACAAATCAATCAATGTGAAACATCATCTGAATAGAATAAAATTTAAAAATCATATGATCATCTTAATAGATGCAGAAAAAACATTCAACAAAATTCAACATCCATTCATAATAAAAATTGTTAAGCATAGAGAGAATGTATCTCAACATAATGAAGACCACATATAACAAGGCCATAACTAACATCATACTCAATGCTAAAGGATAAAAAGCTTTTCCTCTAAGATCAGAATTGAAAAGGAGGAAGTAAAATTGTCTTTATTTGTAGATGACATGATTGATACATAGAAAATCCTAAAGACTCAAAAAAAATTGTTAAAACTAACTAATGAATTCAATTAGGTGGCAGAATACAAAATTAACATACAAAATTCAGTAGCATTTCTATTGTATACATGGACAAATTTCTAGAAAGAAAGAAAGAGAGAGAGAGAAAGAAAGAAAGACAGAAAGAAAATTGATCTCATTTACAATGACATCAAAAACAATAAAATGCTTAGGAATAAATTTATCCAAGTCGGTGAAAGATCTCTACTCAGAACTACTAGACACTGACGAAAGAATTCAAATACAAAAATAAATGGAAAGGTATCCTGTGTTCTTGAATTAAAACAATATTGCTAAAATGTCAATATTACCAAAAATCATATATAAATTCAATGCAATCCCTATCAAGATTAAAGTCCTAAAATTGGGGCACCTAGGTGGCTCAGTCCATTAAGCGTCTGTCTTTGGCTCAGGTCATGATCTCAGGGTCCTGGAATCAGCCCTGCATCAGGCTCCCTGCTCAGTGGAGAGCCTGCTTCTCCTCCCTCTGCATCTCCCCCAATTCATGCTCTCTCTCCCTTGCTCTATCTCAAATAAGTAAATAAAATATTCAAATAAATAAATAAAAGTCCTGAAATTTATATAGAAACAAAAAAGACCCTGAATAGCCAAAGATATCCTAAGAACAAATCAGGAGGATCACACTTCCTGATTTCAGGCTATAATATAAAGCTATAATAATTAAAACAGTATGGTACTGATATGAAAACAGATAATAGACCATTGAGAGCCCAGAAATAAACCCATTAGCACTAAACTTATATTTGACAAGGAGCCAAGAATACTTGTGTGCAAGTGATAGTTTGTTCAATAAATGGTGCTATGGAATTGGATATTCACATGTAAAAGAATGAAACCAGACCAGTATCTTACATACTCAAAAATTAACTTCAAAGGGATTAAAGGCTTATATTTAAAACAAAAACCATGAAGTTTAGAGGAAAACACAGAAACAAAAGCTCCTTGATATGGATCTTTATAATGTTTGTTTTTTTAAATCACATCTAAAGCACAGTCAACAAAATAAAAAAGTAGGACTACATGAAACTAAAAATTTTCTACATAGCAAAAGAAACTATCAATAAAGTGAAATTCGTCCTCTGGAATGGAAAAAAAATTTTTAACCACATATCTGATAAAGGGTTAATATGCGAAATACATAAAGAACTCACACAACTCAATAGCAAAAATATAAATAATCCAATTAATAATTGGGCAAAGGAACTAAGCAGACATTTCTCCAAAGAAGATATACCAACAGCCAACAGGTACATGAAAAGATGCTCAATATCAATAGCCATTAGTGAAATGCAATTTTAGAGTATCACGTCATGTCTGTTAGAATGACCATCAATAAAATGTCAAGAGATAACAAATGTTGGTGAGGATGTGGAGAAAAGGACACCTTAGTGCCCTGTTGGTAGGTCTGTAAATCGGTTCAGCCATTACGGAAAACAGTATGGAGATTCCTCCAAAAATTAAAAGTAGAACATACCATATAATCTAGCAATTCCATTTCTGGGAATATATTCAAAGGAAACAAAACTACAAACTTGAAAAGCTGTTCACACCTTCATGTTCATTGCAACATTATTCCCAATAGCCTAGATAGGGAAATAACCCAAATATCCACTGATGGATGAATGGATAAGGAAGTTGTGGTATATACATGAAATGTGATATTATCAGTCATAAAAAGTAAGGAAATAAGGAAATCCTACAACTTGAAACAACATGAACAGACATTAAGGCATTATGCTAAGTGAAATAAGTTGACAGAGAAAGACAAATACTGTATGATTTCACTTATATGTGGAATAAAAAAGAAAAAAACATGAAACTCAGAAAAAGATCAGATTTGTGTTTACCAAAGGTGGGGGGCTGGGTAAGAGGAGAATTGGAGGAAAGTAGTCAAAAGATACAAACTTTCAGGTACATGATAAATAAGTACTAGGGTAATGTACAACAGGAGAACTACAGTTAACACTGCTATATAATATAGAGAGACGTCATTAAGACAGTAGATACTGAGTTCTCATCATAAGGGGAAATTTTTTTCTTTTTATTGTATCTATATAAGACAATGAATATTAATTAAACGTATTATGGTAATCATTTCACAACATGTATAAATCAAAGCATCAGGCTGTATGCCTTAAACTTATACATGATGTATGTCAATTATTTCTCTATAAAACTGGAAAAAAATTACTAAAATAAATAGTCTTTAAAGTCTCTAGATATAACTAGAGTGATCTCTATTTTCAATGCAAACCCTATCAAAACACCATCAACTTTTTTCACATAAATAGAACAAATAATCCTAAAATTTGTATGAAACCAGAAAAGACCCCAAATAGCCAGAGGAATGTTGAGAAAGAAAACCAAAACTGGTGGCATCACAATTTCAGACTTCAAGCTCTGTTACAAAGCTGTAATAACCAAGACAGTATGGTTTTGGCACAAAAACAGACACATAGGTCAATGGAACAGAATAGAGAGCCCAGAAATGGACCCTCAACTCTATGGTCAACTATTCTTCGACAAAGCAGGAGAGAATGTCCACTGGAAAAAAGACGGTCTCTTCAACAAACGGTGTTGGGAAAATTGGACAGCCATATTCAGGAGAATAAAACTGGACCACTTTTATACAACACACAAAAAATATATACTCAAAATGGATGAAAGACCTGAATGTGAGACAGGGATCCATCAAAATCCTTGAGGAGAACACAGGCAGCAATCTCTTCACCTCAGCCACAGCAACTTCTTCCTAGAAATATCTTCAAAGGCAAGGGAAGCAAGGGCAAAATGAACTACTGGAACTTCATCAAGATGAAAAGCTTTTGCACATCAAAGGAAACAGTAAACAAAACCAAAGACAAAAAATTGAATGGGAAAAGATATTTGCAAATGACATATCAGATAAAGGGCTATTATCTAAAATCTAGAAAGAACTTATCAAACTCAACACCCAAAGAACAAATAATCCAATCAAGAAATGGGTAGAAGATACAAACAGACATTTCTGCAAAGAAGACATCCAGATGGCCAACAGACACACGAAAAAGTGCTCAACGTCACTTGGCATCAGGGAAATACAAATCAAAACCTCAGAGAGATACCACCTCACACCAGTCAGCATGGCTAAAATTAACAAGTCAGGAAATGACAGATGTTGGCAAGGATGCAGGGAAAGGGGAACTCTCCTACACTGTTGGTGGGAATGCAAGCTGGTGCAGTCACTCTGGAAAACAGTATGGAGGTTTCTCAAAAAGCTGAAAATAGAGGTACCCTATGACCCAGCAATTGCACTACTAGGTATTTATCCCAAAAATACAAATGTAGTGATCCAAAGGGGCACATGCACCCCAATGTTTATAGCAGCAATGTCCACAATAGCCAAACAGCTTAGAGGTCCATCAACAGATGAATGGATAAAGAAGATGTGGGAGACACATACAATGGAATATTATGCAGCCATCAAAAATGAAATCTTGACATTTGCAATGATGTGGTTTGGACTAGAGGATATTATGCTAAGCAAAATAAGTCAATCAGAGAAATATAATTATCATATGATCTTGCTGATATGTGGATTCTGAGAAACAAGGCAGAGGATCATGGGGGAAGAGAGGAAAAAATGAAAGGGGATGAAACCGGAGAGGGAAGACAAACTATAGGAGGCTCTTAATCTCAGGAAACTAAGGGTTGCTGGAGTTAAGGGGAATGGGAGGGATGGGATGGCTGGGTGATGGACACTGGGGAGGGTATGTATTATGGTGAGCACTTTGAATTGTGTAAGACTAATAATTCACAGACCTGTACCTCTGAAACAAATAATTTATATTTTTGTATAAAAAATAATAACATTTAATTTAATGTTAATTAAAAAAGGGGGAAAAGTCTCTAGATAGATGATAGATAATAGATAGATAGATATTGGCTAGTTAATAGAAAGATATATCTCAATATCTATAACTGTCTTTCTATCTGTCTATATATTTCTTAAAACAATCATTGTAGAGTTTCTATTTAATCTTTCAACTTCTCCTTTCAATGTTCTTTCTCCTCTTGGAATCCTATTTTCTGCATATCTCAAATTACTGATATGTCCTGAATATACCATCTTATTTTCCTAAGTACTTTTGCAGAGAGGCTACATGTACCTAAAACACCTACTTTCCTCTTCTACTCACATTCATCTGGCTCATTCTTGACTCCTACTATGCTTAACTATAAAAGAATAATGAATAAATCCTTCTATACTCTATTTTCCAATTTGCTTTTATAATTTATTTTGGTATCAGTACTCACTTGTATTCAGATTATCCATAGAAATACCTCATATAAATTAAAGACCACATAAATATAGCATAAAACAAATAGGAGTATAGAAACATTTAATCAAAGTAATAATTCAAAATAAATAGTTCAGATTTGAAAATGAATATTTTGCCTACTTTATTCAACTTGCTAGCTTGAACCATCATTTTGTTCAAGGATTAAAAGCCATTAGCATTTTTCCAAGTCTCATTAAAAATAAATTAATCTTTATGAAGCACATTTTAACATTTATTTCAAATTAAACCTGAAAACTGTAATTAGCAGAAATGCAGGGACAAGAGACTCATTTTCATCATGCATCATTTACAGAAAATTTTACTTAAGAAATAAAGCAAAGTAAACATAAAACAAGCAAACAGAATAAAATATTCCCTTATCATTGGTCTGACCTTGACTCAACCTCTAAGGAAGTTTCACAATCTTGGAAGTTTACTAAAACACTACAGCTTTCCCATAATATTGACCCTATCGATATCGTCAATTTTTCACCAAAAAATAAAAATAATTCTCAAATATAATCTACATTTGAAACTAAATTTTAACACAAAATGCCAAAGAAGTAAAAAAATACCTTTTAAAGAGTCACTACAAAACCCACTCTGCTTAAGAAGAAATTCTTTCTAAGATTATAGATTCAATTTTACCTATAGACAAGTGATAAGCCTGATTATAACTGAGGCCATATCTTAAATCAATAAAAATAATTTTCATTGTACACTTTGCTGCAAATTAGCTTTCAATCAAATGCCATCTTCTCAACTGGTTCTACTCAAACCACCCTCCTCCATGGAAGAGGCTAACTCTTCTTAGCCTGTTCTACTTTCCCCATAGCACTTTAGTTTTCTAACATCCTATGAAATCTATTTCCTTGTAAAAAGTAAAAGGCAAGGAGTTTGTCTATTTTATTCTCTAATGTAGCTAAGAACCAAGAATACCTGCCATTTAGTAGCTGTTCTGAGTAAAACTAGGCCAGGTCAATCATATTAAAAAATAAAATAGCAAAAGGGATTTTCTCTTGGTTGAAATACAATAAAACAAGCAAACAGAATTGTACTGGTCCTGGATCATGTCAGAATCTAAACTTCCCTGTCATTAGAACATGCCATTAACACCCATTATTCTAAATCATCTCAACACACTCACAGAAGCAATTGTGTCTATTATGTCCTGGTTTCTGAACTTGAGAGTACCACAGATATTTACTATCTCAGATAACTAGGTCATTTCATTTTTGTTTATTTTTATTTTGAATTCCAGAAGTTAAATACTATATATAGCTTCTTCAAATTAAATCAAATTTTTATCCAGATAATCTGAAAATATTTTACCTTCTCTTTATCTTATTGAAGGTATCTTTGATTTATTAGCCTTAAAATAGTAGTGAAGCAAGAAAATTGCAATTATTGAAGAATAGGACTTATTATTTGTTCTTCTTGATATGACGGACAGAAAAATGAATCTTAAAAAAATCAAAAAGAAAAATGCATAATTACTAACTTATTGATGCTTTTCATGCTAATAATTATAAACATCAGTACTTTATAGATGATGTTTCATGCTAATAATTACAAACATCAGTACTTTAAAGAACATTAGTACTTTATAGATGGAAAACCCTATTATTTACACATCAAGATTTATTTGACACTGAACAAAAACTGTGTTGTTGATGCCTATACTTAATCTGTAACAAACATGCCACTCATGTTTCACTATTGAAAAAAAACAAAATATGCTTGTTGGTTGATTGGTACATTTTCTTTTCCTTTTTTTGAGAATTTTCTAAACATTTTATAAGCTTATTATTAACTGATTCTGAATATACTACTTTGAATCAAGACACTATCTCTTTCATCATAAGCCAAGGTGAGATTTATACAACTGAGATAAATATTTCCTAATATTACTTCATGAAAATATTGAAAAATAAAGCTAGGCATTAGTATAGCTTATAATGTTGCAAGTGCCGATAAAACGAAGTTCATCATTAAACTTGACATTTCTTTTCTCCAAAATAGAATATAATTAAAGTATGATATTTTTGCTCCTATATTCAACTGTTAATAAAATGGTGGCAGGGATAGAAGTGACCCATTGGCTTAGCACATGGACTTCCACTAACCAGCGATGACCTGGTTACAGCCACTGCTGAGTGTCTAATATACCAGCAGCAGAGACTAATACTAAGTCCCTTTCCCCAGGGCTAACACTAGTATTTTTCCCCAGGACTGATCAGCCAGCTACCTGGTGGCAAGCTAATTACACTATGTAGTTTCCATCATGGAAGTTTTTGTTTGTTTGTTTGTCTTACTGGAATAGACACTTACTCTAGAAGCATATTTGACTTCTCTACACACAAAGCATCTGCCAAAACTACCATCTGTGTACTTACAGAGTGCCTTATATGCTGTCATGGTATTCCACGTAGCATTGCTTCTGATCAACAAGCTCGCTTCACGGCAAAATAATTGCAGGAGTAGGCCCATGTTCCTGGAATTCACTGGTCTTATCATATTTCCCACCATTCTGAAGCAGATTTGGAACAAGATTCTCCAGAAGGCAGTAAATGCTCTGAATCAGCATCTAACATATGGTGCTCTTCCTCCCACAGCCACGATTCACAGGTTAAGGAATCAAAGGATGGAAATGGAAGTAGCATCCCTCACTATACCACAAGCAATCCATAGGAAAACTGTTGCTTCCCATTACTATGACTTAATGCACTGCTGACCTAGTTCCAAAGGAAGGAATACACTCAGCCATTTGGGGCACCTCATGACTCTGAATCAATAAGCAAAGAAACAAGTTACTGTTCTGGCTGGGTTGACTGGTCCTGATTCCCATAGGGAAACTGGATTTCTACTCCACAATGGAGGTAACAAAAACTACATCTGGAATCATTTAGAACATCTCTTAGTTTTACCATGACCTGTAATTAAAGTCAATACAAAACTATTACAACCCAATTCATGCAAGACTACTAAGGGCCCAGATATAACACACTCACACATACACACACACACACACACATAAACACCCTATTGGCTCTGTTTGTTAGAGAATCGTGACTAGTACAAGAGGTTACCTCTATTTTACAGATAAAGAAAGACGTAGATGAGAATGAGTTGACTGATCTGCTTCCAATGATCTTACCTGTTCAAACTCATCTCCAGACTAATTACCCCCAAATAATTTCCCACCCCCAAGTAAGTTCCCACCCCAAAGCCACATTTCTTCATGTCTCTGCAATTTTATCTATTCTGACTACCATTCACTGGAATGTTATTCTACCAATACTCTGAAAACCTAATTCTCGTTCTTTAATGTTCAGAACAAGCAGCTCCTCCTAGCATCACTCCTTGACATCTTCCCCTCTAGTTGAGTGTGGGTTATTTGCTATTCTTATAGATATTTTGAGAACTGTGCCCTGTTTATTATCAAAATAAATTCTAATTACTTGTTTTATCACCAGTCTCCTTTAGTGAGTTGTGATCTCATTTAAATCTGTAAAATATTTTATTTCCTTAGTATTCTCAGTGCATATGTTATTGTATTATATTAGTACCCACTTTTATGAATGTTGTATGAAAAAAAGCTTAGAAAATAATTACACTCATTATATGGCCTCTATCCTAATTATAATGATAGTATGATATCCCTACATTCTTGTTTTTAATGGGCTTGGCCTTCTAGTTATCTGTGTGCTCTTTTTTTTTTTTCTATTATCAGTTAAGTATCACTAGGTTTTACTCTAGGATAAGAAAGCATCTATTTTACACCGTAAGTTTTCTTGTCTCCAAACCCTGCCATTATGGCTGAACCTGAATCAGACAATTAGTATTTTTCAGAGTCAGGCAGGCAAAAAGTCCAAAGTAACTAGTGAATAGATAAATGTCAATGATGCTTAATTACATCTCTGATGTACACTGAAATAAAATTGTCTAAATTACCTGAATCAAATCCCAGGTATCCGAGAAGATGGCTCTGCTCCAGTATTGGCTTGGATTTTATGAAACTGTTAAAGAGTATTGTTTAATAAATATTCTCTGTTAATTGGCCACCTGGTCAGGTCAGTTTGCTCTGTTGTATAAATCATCTTGTTCCCATATGGCCTTCCTGTTGTGAAAGCATTAAACTTCCTCAAATGTTTGTTTCATGCACTCATCATGTTAATATTGGGGGCACTGCCAGAGTAAGTGGTGGTAATGGTGAAAAATCCAGCATTATTTTAAGGAAATAAAAGTCATATAGAAAATAAATCCCCATCTTTCCATTTATAACAAAAGAGACTCAAACATAAATTAAACAAACATAAATTAATAGTAGTATAATTTTAGATCAAATTATGTAACGATGATAGTGCAGTAGTTAGAATTGTAGACTGAAGACTGTACTTTCTTTAAAAAAATAAAAATTATTTACTTGAGAGAGAGGGAGAGACAGAGAGAGAGAGCAGTGGGAGGGACTGAGGGAGAAAATCTTCATGCACACTCCCTGATGAGTACAGAGCCCAAGATGGGGCTTGGCTGCACTACCCATGAGATCATGACCTGAGCTAAAACCAAGAGCAGAAAGCCTAACCAAATGAGCCATCCAGGTGCCCCTAAACTATACTTTCTATCTATAGCTTTCATAGCAGTAGGGATCATCCCTCAATTTGATTCTTTTACTGGAATCTTCTAGAGGTGATAAAAAAACTAAATTACTCTCTTCCTTCACATCCAGGACTCCAGGTGCTGAATAATTATGACCAATGGCATGTATTAAGAAATTACATCCATAATTGGAAACCTGTATCTCCTACTCCCCTTCACTCATTTTGCCCATCCTGCACCCCAGTTATATTATGAATAAGCTGCAGAAATACAAGTTACAGCATAGGAAATATAGTCAATGGCATTGTAATAGTTGTATGGTGATAAATGGTAGCTACACTTGTGTTGAGGGTAGCATAATGTAAAAAGCTGTTGAATCACTATGTGATACACCTGAAACTAAGGTAACATTGGGTGTCAACCATACTCAAATAAGAAATAAATTGTCCATCCACAGAAGAATGGATAAAAAAGATGTCACACAAATACTCACACACCCACGCAATGGAATATTACTTGGTTATAAAAAAAGAATGCAATCTTGCCATTTACAACAATGTGGATGGATCTAGAGGGTATGATGCTAAGTGAAATAAGTTATAGAAAAACAGATACTATATGGTTTTGCACATGTGGAATTTAAGAAACAAATGAGCAAAGGATAAAGGAGATAAAAAACAAACAAAAAAACAGACTCTTAAATGTGGAGAACACAACTAATGGTTACCAGAGGTAGGTGGGTGGGGTGATGAGTGAAATAGGTGAAGGGGATTAAGAATACATTTATCATGATGAGCACTGAGTAATATATAGAATTGTTGAATCATTATATTATATAACTGAAACTAATATAACACTGTATATTAATTATAATTGAATAAAAAATTACATCCAAATTAACCATTATTTTGAAGTTATCAGTGTTTCCTATTTCAGCAATCACACAGATTTTCATAGTATTATGAAATTACAAAAATACCTGTTGGCATTATACTAATAACGAATATGAAGTAAGTTTCCACAAATTACTTGTACATTGTTACTGACTTGGTTAAATTTGACTGCCACTTGCCTCTTTAGCCTAAACTCTAACAACTGCCTCGGGCACAATGAACTACTGCAATTTTTGCCAAGAAGTGTTCTGTTCTGCCTCACGTTTTTATATATGTTCTATCCGTAAAGATCAACTTGTCAGTCTCTACCTAAATTCTGGTTGTTCTTTAAGACTGGGCTGAGGCATTCCTAGGAACCAAATCCTATCTCAATTCCTAACTCAACCTGAGTTAAGGATCCTCCTTAAGATATTTCCCTGGGACCCAGTGTTTCCTTTATCAGAGATCTGTCATATCAGGTTTTGCATGGCTCTTTTAACTTTGCTCCCTTCTCCCACAATAAGTTTCTAAAAGGCAAGGACTGTATTATAACATACTTTATATTGAATATAATAAACATTGTCTAAACACAGTCTATGAATAAAGATCCAGTTTCTGTGCTATTATTGCTACCTAATAATATAATAATAATAATACCAGATTCTGGACATTGTTTTCCATAGTATTGTAATAATACCCTAAAAATTCATGTAATATCTTCATTAGTTAAAGAGAACTCATTATGTGATATTGGGGTTTTCAATACTCACCTTATTTAATTTCAGCCTAATATAGCATTATATTAGAACTCAGTTATGAAATTTCTGTGATTGCCATCTGTTATTTTTTTAATATTAAAAGCAGGTAAGCGCTAACCAAACTATAGCTTTCATAGATTAGTAACATTCAAATGTTTCAAATATTAACTCATTGTTTTAGATGTTAAGAGTCATCCTATTCCTGTGAAAGATTAACCAAAGACCTAAGAATTACAGGTAAGTCTGATGTAGCTATGTGATAAATGCTCTTAATCTCATTCTCATGACTAAAGAACCTTAAACTACTTTTTAAAGCTCCCTATAAGGCAAAGTGGGAATAAAATGGACATAGTATTTTCAAAATAAAAATTTTCATTTCCATTTCATCAAACAGCAGTATTTCACCCCGCCAATACTATGATTATAATCTTCTTGTAAATTTGACCATATTTCATTGAGAAATCAGTAAATATAAGTAATCCATAGCCAACAATATGGAAATAGCTGAATTTAAGTAGGCCCAAAATAAATATATTTATTTTTATAAATAAATATTTTTCAGAGTCCCATGAGCAAATATACAAATATAATTTTGACTCTAGTTTAAATTATATATTCTTTCAAAGTCTGTGTAACTCCCATGCCCTGCAAATGGAATCAGGATTAAGTCACCCATAAGTATATGAAAAATTTTTAAATGTTTGATTTTTTAAAATGAAATTCACAAAAAGCATACTCCAACTGCTTTAGACTAACACTTTTATGTTAGAAACTAATTTTTAGATTGACAGAAAAGTTGAGGAGAGCATACAGAGTTCCCATATACTTCCTACCCAGTTTGCCCATTGTTACCTTCTTAATGTTAGTATGGGATATTTGTCACAACTAAAGGATCAATACTGATATACTATTATTAAGTTAAAGTTCACAGTGTATTCATATTTCCTTATATTTACTAATATCTACTTTCTATTAAAGTATCCCATCCAGGATATTATGTTACTTTCATTTGTCAAACCTCCTGAAACTCCTCCTAACTATGACAATTTCCCAGACTATTCTTGTTTTCAATGATCTTGACAAGTTTTAAGGAGTACTAGTCAAATACTTTATAGGCTGTCCCTCAGTTGGGTTTTGCTGACTGTTTTTTCTCATGATCAGACTGGGGATACATTTTTGAGGGAGAAAGACCACAGAGGTAAGATGTTATTTTCATCATATTATATGAAGGGAACATTCTACCAATGTGATTCACCACTGTTAACTTGACCTTGATCACATAGGGTAGTGCTTAGCAGGTTTTTCCATTATAAAGTTAAACTTTCCTTCCCCCTTTCCATACTGTACTCTTTGGAAGCAAGTCACTAAGCACCGCCCAGATTTAAGGGTTGTGGCATCATGTTCCACATCTTTGTGGATAGAGTTTCTACGTAAAATAATTGGAATTAAACTGAATGAAGATATTAGTCTATTCCCTTCAATTACTTATTTATTTACTTATGTATATTAGTATGGACTCCTGGATATTTGTTTTACATTTTGAGTTATAGTCTAATACGACTTAATTTGGGGAGGAGGATTTACTAGGAAATGAGTCCAGTTCGTTTTTGCTTAAGTAGGTTTTTTAAATTGCTCCTTAGCTTTAGCCAAGGATTATTTCTAATGAAGCAATTTTTGAATTAGAAGTTTGTTTGGAGAACCCTATATACTAATAAATAATGCTGTCCATCAGGCCTGAAACATCTTATTCACTTTCTTCTCTAAGGAGACTCTCAAATAAACAATTTTGTTCAGATTAAACATTCCTCACAAACCATTTTTGTTGACATTATGTCACTTGTAGAGACTGAAACAATAATTAGGATTGTAAGGAGAGTACACAAGAATGTAAGAAGCAGGAGCTTTCCCTGGAAGAGCATAGGATTTAGATTTAGATAGCCCCATGAAAGGTAACAACGGTAACTCTAAAGCAACACCTGTATACTTTACATCTTGGTCTTCCAATCTGACTGGCAGGCCACCTCTGAACACAGACCTGACAATTGCACCCCCACAACCAATAGAAAACTAGAGAGGACATTCTCACAGGTCTCAGGACAAAAATTTCAGGTGTAAGGATAAACTTGTCCAGTTTTCTTGCTGACCCACAGCAAAGTTTGTTCAAATAGATGAATGTTTGATAAGAACCACAAATTCACTACCCTTGTAAGGCTAGCTCCAACAATAGGCTTATAAGGCCTCTGCCCACTTTTAATTTGAGATTCAACTTGTGATTCTCCTTATCACAAGCAACTCTTGTTAGGCAGCACAATACAAAAAGAGAAGCACAAAAGAACATAAAGGGATGACAAAAAAAATTGCCTGTTTCTACCATGGATGCTAAACAAATTGAAGCAAATAAAATCTGAGTACCAAACTTAGAATAAATAGCTGAGGAATTCAGTGCAAGGAGAATAGAGTTTTGATCTGGTGCTGACTTAGCACATAGGCAAGATCTCCATAAGCCATGAGCAAGAAGGCACAAAAGGCCTCTGAATATCATACCTGGTTGAAGACTGGAAACCATACCAATGGGCAGTGTAAACTCTATCTCCATAGAACCTCCAGGAAAACTGTGGAAAAAAACAAAGACCAACCAAATGAGAATAAATGGAGGCAATTTATCCAGAGTTTGCTATTATCAAGGGGGTCAGCCACCATGAATTAGATTTGGCAGAAACTCAAAGGCTGGCAGAAGAGTGGGAAAGCTTGAGAGACGTAGGGGTGGGGAGAGAGAGAGAGAGAGAAAGAGAAAGAGAGAGAAAGGTGGGGAGGGAGGGAGAAAGGCTTCAAGTTATGTTCTGATTCTAGGTTGCTCATATGGGGAAGCTGAGAGTGGGCTAATTAGAAGTAGGGTATCCCAGGTAATTGATTTTGGAAATATTTCACTCTATCTTGTTGGTTCCATGTTGGAAACAGGGACTAAGTTGGTAATCACTGAACAAGTCCTGTCCATTCTGGACTAACTGCTACAGAGGTTGTAGTTTGGCTTTCCTGGCTGGTTGCTAGAGAAGTTATAGATCATATATTGTCATAGATACTCTGGCCACTGTCCTTTTATATATTCACTTTTTTGATAATTTTTCAGGTAAACTTTTATCAAATTTAGTCATATTTCATAATCATTTAGCAGGAATAATTTAACTTTAGTAGATTAGTATTTTCACACTACCAGGCATCCCTGCATCAAATCAGTCAAGGTTCTCCAGAGAAACAGAACAAGTAGCATATATAAAAATACACACACACATATTTATATGTGTATGGCTTCAAGGAAATGTCCTTATACTCAAGGATTGGCTTACAAAACTTGCAAGGCATGCCGGTATTCTGGAACTCTTAGACAAGAAGTTCATACTGCACCTTGAGGGAGATTTCTTTTTCCCACAGGAAGAACCTCAGTTTTGCTCATAAGTCTTTTCAACTGATTAGATGAGGCCCATCCATATTTGCAAGAAAAATCTCTTTTACTTAAACTCAACTGATCGTAGATGTTTACCACATCTTCAAAATACCTTCATAGCAACACATATTTGACTGAATAAGTAAGTACTATAGACTAGCAAATTTCGCACATAAAACTAAATATCATAATCCACAAACAGAAATATTTTTTCCATTTGATTCTCTCCTTAAAATGATAGTATTATCATTTTAAGTAAAATTTTGGGGCTTTTTTATATTTTACTTTTGTAAAATTTTTGTTATGTCTTTTGAAAACATCATAGGGCTCTTCATAAATTATATATTATGGCTGGCTATTATGGTTATAACAGATAGCTTTTTTAAAATAATTATATTGAACCAGCTAACTTATTGGAAAAGCAACTTTTCATAAAAATATTTACCTAGATATGGAAATGCAGATACATCATTTGTTGTATTCTAACATTTTTTATTATACAAAGAAGCATTAAAATTCAAATTCTGAAAGGTGCATTTAAATATTGTAGTCTTACCCCCCACTACCACCAAAGAGGAAAACAAAAACAAAAACAAAAACAAAACCACATATCAAAAATTTTTGTTAAAATCCTGGGAGTCTTTTTCTTTCTGATTGTTTTTCATTGAATTTTCATATGTGTAGTGAGATGTAGAATAATGAAACTGATGGTGTTCCAGAGATATATCAAAATTTAGATTACTGAGGACAGTTTCCAAAGTTATACAGTACAGAAAGCTCGTGATAAGACCAAAGATAGAGAAACAGACACCATCTCCTGAATATTTTCAGCACAGCATGAGAAAATGCACACCTGCAGAGAGTTGGAATTTTCCACAAGGCAATGGGACTTCTTTGTACTTTACATGAAGTTCATTTCATTGGCTACATTTTAACACCTGGTAACCTAAATCCTATTCTCATTTATTGTTCTCTTATCAAATTTTATTGTTTTCTTATCAAATTTCCCCATATTTTAGTAAAATATGGATAAATGACCCTCATTTAAATTTTGTCACAACAATTTAAAAATAATTCTTAAAGATTGACTTATTTTTGGAGGAGAGGAGACACAGTAAAGGCCAAAGGCTTACAGATAGAAAAAATAACTTATAATTTCATTTTTTTCCATTTTAAACCACTCAAATTACTGAGAGAACATGTTGATATTTATACTGTACTTGGACTATGTATGTACTAAACATTCCTCTAAAAGCACAACTGAAATTCATTTACTTTCTTTCAATATCATTTATTCCTTTCCACAGAGAGACAGTGCTTAAACACAATGTAATTCTAGAGTAATCTAAATCCTAGATAAAATCAGACACATCACCCAAATATAGTAACAAATGGTATAAAAAAAATCCCCCAAATTAGAGGTTTATTTCACATTCTCATCATTTCTCCATGGACTTAATAATACAAAAATATGACCAAAGGAAGAAGCAGTAGAATCTCCACTATACAGTTTAAGAAAATAGGTTATAAAGGAAAACAACAGGATAAATATAAAGAATACCACATGGGACAAAAATGTTATATGTGGTGGTAGAGAAGAGGAGGAAAGGAAGAGGAATGTATGTAGTTGTGTATATTTCAAAGAACACAAAAAAGGTGTCTGTAAGAAGGGAAATTTAAACTAAACTTGTTTTGTTGGGGCCGATTCCATGTTAAAACCTGTTAAACCCCTAGGGCCTGCCTGGGCCTACTTAGCCATAGTGACTCCATGTTGCCTGGTAGCCATTTTGTTGTTTAATAAATGCCTCAGCAGTTACTGATACCAGTTCCAGGTAACCATTGCTAAAACACATAGCTAAAACAAGGCCATTTTGTTGTTTCATAAACGCCTCAGCAGTTACTAGTATCGGTTCTGGGTAACCATTACTAAAACACACAGGTAGGAGACATCCAATCAGCCAAAGCCACATACGTAGAGGTCTGCAGTTGTGGCCTATAAAACCAGCCTGTAAGACCAAAGTGGGGTCCCTCTCTTCGGAGGCGGCCCTGGCTGGTCAGTCTGACTTCTAATGCTTGGCAAAGACTAAAGCTTTACATAACTTTCACTTTGTCTCAGCCTCGTTCCCCTGACTGGTCAGTCTGACTTCTAATGCTTGGCATAGAATAAGGCTTTGCATAACTTTCACTTTGTCTCAGCCTCCTTCCTTTGATAACAGACCCAACAGTTTAAATGCAATTCTCCAAGTAAGTGGACTTCTTAGTGTTACTGGAGTTTTTAGTTTATGTGGCTCAACCAGTTCCTAAGAAATAGAAAAGGTGTTTCTTCTACTGGAGCCAACTGAACAGAAATTACAAACAAAACACCTGTGGTAACAATTAACCAATTATTGTATCCGAAAGTACTTTCCCTACAAAGAGACAGTCTTTGTAGATATGTTCTCACAGTGTTTTCATGAAGCCCTCAGTTTTCTAAATTACTTTTTTTTTTCAAGAATGAAGCTATGATTAGTGATGTTCCCTGAGCACCTCTTGGGTGAGGACACTGCAAATCTTGGAGGGAAGGGCTTATGCCACCCTAAATCTGTCCTCTCAGTTATCCATCTCTTTCTAACCTTTACTTTGACTGAGGAAACTTTTTTTTTATTTATTTGAGAGAGAGAAAGAGAGAGGGCACGCACAGAGTAGGAGCAAAGGGACAGGGTGAGAATCTCAAGCAGACTCCCCACTGAATGCAAAGCACACAAAGGTGTGGGGGGTGGCTCAAGGCAGGGCTCCATCTCCTGACTGTGAGATCATGACCTGAGCTGAAACCAAGAGTCAGACACTCAACCAACTGAGCCACCCAAGTGCCCCTAACTCATTCTGGGGAACCGTACCAACCTACAAGATTCTAAAAATTTCTGAATTACTAAAGAACACAGATTTTTAATTAGGGTTGAGTGATAAATATATTGTGGTCCTTTGGTTGCCATAATCATGTAAGACACAGATGGTAAATATTAGTCAAAAAATGTCATCTCTAATATTATTTTACTAAAGTTTGATAAATAATTTTTCAATTTCAGTTATTTTGCTCTCATTCATAATTAACCCACATTAAAAGGGCACACATGGGGGGAGGAGCAAGATGGCGGAGAAGTAGCAGCTGAGACGACATCAGGTAGCAGGAGATCAGCTAGATAGCTTATCAAACCATTGCGAACACCTACAAATCCAACGGGAGATCGAAGAGAGGAAGAACAGCAATTCTGGAAACAGGAAATCGACCACTTTCTGAAAGGTAGGACTGGCGGAGAAGTGAATTGAAAGCGACAGGAGGATAGACCGCGGGGGAGGGGCTGGCTCCCGGCAAGCAGCGGAGCACTAAATCAGGACTTTTAAAACTCTGCTCCACGGAGGGACATCGCTCCAGAGGCTAAACCGGGGTGAAGCCCACGCGGGGTCAGCGTGGCCCCAGGTCCCGCAGGTCACAGAAGGGTGTCTGAGTGTCGCAGAGCTACCAGGTATCGGAGCGGGAAGCCGGCTACAGAGACAGAGCCGAAGAGTGAGCTCTCAGCTCGGGGTTACATTGAACCGGTCGCAGGCTGGGTGAGCTCGGAGCGCGGCCAGAGGCGAGGGAGACGTGAGTGGGCCGGAGCTTTTCTCTGAGGAGTGGAGCCCCGAATCTCAGCTCTTCCGGGCCAGAGACTAGGAGGCCGCCATTTTCATTCCCGCCATTTTCATTCCCGTCCTTCGGACTCTACGGAAAGCGTTCAGGGAACAAAAGCTCCCAAAAGCGAAACCGAGCGGATTACTCAGCCCGGCCCCTGGTAAGGGCGGTGCAGCTCTGCCTCGGGCAAAGACACTTGAGAATCACTACAACAGGCCCCTCCCCCAGAAGATCAAAAGAAATCCAACCAAGTTCACTTAAAAAGGAGAGCAGGGGAACTCCAGAGGAGGAGAAAGCAATGCGCGGAATTCATGGCTTTCTCCCCATGATTCTTTAGTCTTGCAGTTAATTCAATTTTTTCTTTAAAGGGCATTTTCCTAGGGTCTTTGCCACCCTTTTAGTATTTTATTTGCTCCTTCATATAATCTTATCTGGAGAAAATGACGAGGCGGAAAAACTCACCACAAAAAAAAGAACAAGAGACAGTACCAAAGGCTAGGGACCTAATCAATACAGACATTGGGAATATGTCAGATCTAGAGTTCAGAATGACAATTCTCAAGGTTCTAGCCGGGCTTGAAAAAGGCATAGAAGATATTAGAGAAACCCTCTCTGGAGATATAAAAGCCCTTTCTGGAGAAATAA